>JASDQU010816818.1:42886-55374 GCA_032191745.1 Picea mariana
ACTCTCAGCAGTAGGTCACCCCCGATTTGGGACTAAAACTCCATTAGGGAAAATGATTCCCAACCTAGGCTAAGGTCTAATAACAACAAAAAATACTCAGAATAAGGTGCCAACTCCAGTAACCAACCAATAGCCTCTCATTCCCCACAACTCGTCCCACCCTAGGAAGTGTGCCCCTTCTCTGCTCAATAGTCCTTCGGCTACCCCACTTCCCTTCCGGGGCTTTGGAAACTGGACGAAAAAGAAGTCTCAAAGCTCTGTAACTATATCCTGGCATATAGGGAACAATTCCCAACAGTTCTCTCACATGGAGATAATACTCATGGGCCTGACAACCTTCTTATTCAATATGCACATAGGCCTGACAACCTGCCTCTTCCACTCAAATTACTCAGGGTACTAGTTGAGAACAACTCCAAATATTCCCAAGTGCAAGTGTGGCTAATGGATGGCATAATGTATGTATGACTAGAGTGAGTGAGTGAATAATGAAAGAATGACAAAAGAATCCTAAGAAGAATGTACTAAGCCCACCAAATATATTTGCATGTTCCCAACTTGACACTTTTCATGTTGGGAACTACCTTGGGCTCCACTTGGGGTACGTTCCCCCACTTTTAGAAACTTATGATATAATTATACCCATAACTTAGACTTTAAGAATATTAATATAATATTCTTTTGAGCTTAATCCCCCTTGGCTTATCCCCTCTTTCTAGATCCTTAGCCCCCCTTTCCCTTCTAGTGGAGTTTATCCCCCCACACTCTTTTTTTTCTGGTTGGTCTGCACCAATGATGCATTTTTATTAATATCTGAGTGTGATTACATATTATAATGATAGGCCCATTGTCCTTTTAGTATTCTGGCTCTCCAACCTAATAACCACATAGGCACTCTAACCTCAAAACATATTTACGAACGCACTCTGGCCCAAAATGTCCTGACTCACTAGCCTATATGTACATTACGATTGGGGTTCAACCTAGGGGTATTACAGTTCCTAAGTGGGGGAAATGGTAGTTCCTAGAGTGACAAGTGTCAAGATAGGAACATGCATACATAATGTTGGGAATTTAGTGTAATTCTCATTCTTTCCAATGATTCACTCATTCATTGCATTCCATCATCTATACTATTTTTTGGAGAGGGGGTGTTGTGAAGCTGATTGTTACCCAGTAAATCCTTGGTGGTTGGGGCTGAAGAAGCTTATTGGGCCTATGGAGCATTCTCTTTGGGTGGGAGAATTGTTGGGAATAGGTTTCCCTGTGTGTTGGCTCTTATCTTATCAAGATCCATTGCTATCCCTTCCTCTGAAATGATATGACCCAAATAATGTATTTGCCTTTGGTAAAATGAGCACTTTCTCAACTTTGCATACAATTGATAATCCCTCAATACTTGTAGCACCCTTCTCAAGTGTTGCTCATGATCTTCTTCAAACTTAGAGTAGATAAGTATGTCATCCCAGAAGATAATGACAAACTTATCCAAGCAATCTATGAATATATCATTCATCAAACACATAAGGACAACTAGTGCATTTGACAACCCAAATGGCACCACTGTAAACTCATAATGGCCATACCTCATTCTAAAGGTTTTCTTGCTAATATCCTCTTCTTTTATTCTCACATGATGATAGCTTGACCTGAGGTCAATCTTGGAGAATATCTTTTCATCCTTCAACTGATAAAAAAGGTCATCTATCCTTGGCAAAGGGTAATTTTTCTTCACAGTAACCTTATTTAGCTTCCTGAATTCAATGCAAAGCCTCAACGTCCCATCCTTATTTTTCAAAAATAATACTGGGGCACCCCAAGGTGACACACTTGGGAATATATACCCCTTCTTCAAAATCACTTCAAGTTGCTTTTACAATTCCTTCAGCTCTAGTGTACTCATCCTATAAGGAGTCTTGGATACTGGGGTTACTCTAGGCATCAGATTGATAGAAAAATCAATATCTCTCTTGGGTGGCAACCCCAATATTTCTCTAAATACATCTTCAAACTCTCTTAGAGAATCATAGTCTTCAATTCTTGCCACTTTATCCTTATGTGTGTCTTCCATATGTGTTGCAAATATTTGGAATCCTTTCCTGAAGATTCTTTTCAGCTGCAAGACTAAAACTTCTTTGATAATGAATGCCCTAGGAATACCCTAAACTGTCCTCAAATTCCCTTCCTTATCCAAGCAAGCAAATTCAATATTATAACATTCTAGGAAAGCATACTACTTTTCCAACCAATCCATACCAATTAGGAAATCATATGAGCCCAAAGGTATTCTATTCAAATCTACCTTTGTGCTCAGTTCATTCATGTCCATTAGACATTCCTTAACCATCTCATTTATTCTTCTCTTAGATCCTAAGAACCAACCAAGATTTCCCAAGATTACTTCGTAGAAAATGAAATCTTTGCACCATATTAGGATCTAGATAACTATGACTAGCTCTTGAATCAATTAAAATAACAATGGGTTGGTTATTGATCTTACCTTCCACTTCAATCATATGAGGCTGAAACTCAATTTGCTTGTTATCTAGAGCTTCATAGAGCCTTGGTATGTTTATGCACATGTCCTCAACTATATCAACTTGTTGTACATTGTGAACAATCCTCACATTTTCTCCTCTGTGAGGGAAATCTCCGTACATATGCTCTCCTTCACAACCCCAACATTTAATAGGTTGATACCTTGGTCTTTGTCACATTGTTTCTGTCATTCTGGGCTCCTTGGAAGCCAATTGTACCTGAGATATTTTTTTAAAAATGGTGGCTTGGTCCCCTTCTTTCTCTGCTCCATCTTTCCCTTTTTCTTGTCTTCCCGATCCTTTTGGAAATTTGGCCTTCCTGTATTCTTATCACAGAGGCATTTATTTTTCCTTATTGTTTTCTCCAGTGTCTCGGGATCATCATATTGTATCTTATCACCAAAAATTGATGGCAACCCACCCAGGTACCTTTGAATCTAAACATGTTCATCCTTGATGAAGTCAACATATTTCAACAAATCTAAGAATCTCCTTTCATACTCATCCATGGTTATACTCCCAAGTTTGAGTTAAAAGAACTCCTTCATATTTCTATCATAATAATGCTTGGTTACCTTCTTCTCATCAATGTGTTTCACTTGTACAAACTAGTCCCACCGCATTGGTGCTTTTCTCTTGAGATGGTGGATGGAAATTATTCCTTCTGCTTGTGAGGAATAATTGTGTAGTTGAAAGTACTTCCTCATCTCCAATAACTAAGTCTCTGCATCTTCATCTTTAGACTTATGATCACCATCAAAGGTAGGGCTTGATCTTGTTCATTTCTCCTTGTAGTTCATCTACCCCTGACGTCCTCTTATGCCTTATGATAAGAGATAAGTTTGGACTATTGTGTGCTCTTCTAACCGAGTGTCTTGGTGAGTAATGTTGGTGTCTACTTACACCTTCAGATTCTCCTCTTTTGGCATGAGATCTATGACTCCTTGATTTGCTTGATTTTTCCTCCTTATCCATTTTCTTCTCTATTATGTCCAAGCTCTGTAACAACTTGATGTTGAAGCCATCTTGCTTCTCATTTTCTTTCATAAGCCTCTCATTATCAGATTTATAACTTTGGACATATTTTTTCATACTCTTTATAGTCTCCACCAAATTCATACTTTTCTCCTTTACTTCTATATGCCCATTGGATGTGTTCATCCATTACCCATGATGACACACAACCCTTTGATTTCATCTTCATGATTGTAGGTTCTATGTGCGTCTTCCATGCTTATGGTCTCTTTGATGATTATGATTATGATATGTTTTATTGTCAAACACGACTCAATTTCTAGTATTGTGCATACTAGTTTCTTTAAGGTCCAAATCTATATTTAAAGTTACTACAATGTGGTGGTGGTGAGAATTTGACTCATTATCTTCATTTATTCCCACATTATCAATTTTATTCAACAACTGAGTAGAGGACATGACATAATAAATGACACTTCTGCTCTTCCTGTGAATACAAGTCATAAGGTGAGAGTCAAGCCAATGATCCAACCCATTAAAAATGATCAAGCTCAATGCCATAGGAGTCAGTTTCATTATCTGGATAACTTCTTTTTTTATTTAAGGGTTAGGTTTGCATATTCTTCTATCCATGTAATGGGTAGAGGTTATAATTATGAGTTATATTTAAAGTTAATACAATGTGGTGGTGGTGAGAATTTGACTCATTATCTTCTTCTTTTTTTAGTATTGGAGGAATCGAAAACTCGCGGTTCTCGTACTCGCGTGACACGGGGTCGATCCCTGTCGGTTACCACTATAACCCCAGGTGCTCCACGCAGCCCTCAAGAATGGAGCACAAGTAAATCGGGGTGAGAATCGAACTTGAGACCTCCTTTTTACAAATTTCCTTCCATTTACACGACACTTTCCAATCGGTCTACACCCCCGCATGCAATTTGACTCATTATCTTCATTTATTCCCACATTATCAATTTTATTCAACAACTAAGTAGAGGACATGACACAATCAATGACACTTTTATCCTTCCTATGAATATAAGTCATAAGGTGAGAGTCAAGCCAATGATCCAACCCATTAAAAATGATCAAGCTCAATGCCATAGGAGTCGGTTTCGTTATCTGGATAGCTTCTTTTTTTATTTAAGGGTTAGGTTAGCATATTCTTCTATCCATGTAATGGGTAGAGGTTATAATTCCGAGTTATAATATTGGCTTGAGCCCTTCTAGTACTAGCATTAAAATTTCCAAAAAGAAGTATAAATAAATATATCACCTCATGATAACAATATCATTCTCTAATTTAATAAAATGACCATAAATTGTAAGATTAAAGTTCTTATAAAAGGTAGAGTTGAAAAAGAGTAAAGTAACAAATAGCAAGGAAAATTGTATCATTTTATATGAAAGTGAAAAATTGTATCATTTTATATGAAAGTGATATTGAAACAAACAAGATACCATATAAAAAACTCTCACTAAGAATAAACATGTCATACAAGCTTAATTTGGGTGAGAGAGAGGTAACAACATTTTCTCCTAGCTACTCCAAAACTCATGAAGAAAACATGTTATAAAGTAAAACTTAAACTCAAGAGAAAACAACTTTTTATTTATTAATTAGTATGCATTTGCTATTTTATACATAACTTTTAAAACTCCAATAAAAAAATAAAACATTCATTTTAATGTCTCTTCTACAAACATAAATTTCAAAACTTAAAAAAATAAATATTTTAAATATTCATTTAATAAATAAATTCTTAAATACTTTAGACCATATAAAAACAACCCAATAATACATTAAAAAAGATAGTTGGCAATTAAAACATATTATCCCATAACTAATAAATAAATATATGGATTTTTTTTCCATAGAAAATTTCACATTATATTTATATAAAATATAAGTTGTTCACTTAACAATCATTACAACAGTAGATAACCTTGACTTTTCATGGACTACTCCCAACAAAATAGAAAGAGATTATCTAAATCCCCTACATTAACTTTCGTCATCTCCAAAAATCCCCAAAAGAGCATATATCAAAAAGGTACATATAGAACTTGATCTATAGCTACACATAGAAAATTATCCAAAAACAATAAAACTTTGATAACACCCCCTATTGTTAGCTAATATAGTTTTAAAAACAAAGTGGGGCCCTCATGACCATTTCCCCATAGATTGTATGCTATGTTCCCTCGTTGCTTTTGAAGATCCTGTTTTGATAAATAGTCAGCCTCTTGGTTATCTTCTCTGAAAATATGGGAAAAAGATATAGTCCTGAAGAGATTGATGAGATCTGAAATCCCGTCCTTCCAATAGTCCAAAGTGACTACATGTAATGCACCTTTCTTGTTTAGGAAATCAATGACTATTTTAGAGTCTCCAAGTACTACTAAATCTGTGATTGAAAGCCAATATGCCAGTGTTAATGAAGCCCAAACCCCCATAAGTTCATCCCTGGTACTTATCCTTTATGACCCGGTGCCAAATGCCATTTTTCATCAAGACTCTCCAAAGCGTGTTTGTCGACAATGCCCTGTAGAAACAATATATATTTATCAATCCCCAGCCTCCACATTTTTTTGGCCTCCCTATAGTCTCCCATCTACATAAGTGATAATTTGCTTCAACTTGCTTCCTGACCATAAGAAAGAGAAGACTAGTTGGCGGATCCGATTAAGAACTGTAGATAGGACATGTGCCAAAGCCATCCAATAGACTGGCTAGCTCTCTAGTACTTCTTTTATAAGCACGTAGTGACCTCCGAGGGATAACCAGCAATTGCACCAGTGATTTATCCTCTTTTCAAAAAATTTAATGAGCCAGTACCAATCCTCAACCTTGTAATTGTTTGGTTTTAAGAAAAAACCCAAATATCCGAACCCTTCAGATAGTTCATTGAAATTGAAATGGACAATTTATTTTAAGTATTCTAGAGTACCCTGTTGAACTCCAAAGTGGAGAAAAGTGGATTTTTGTGCATTGATCATCAGACCCGACGCACCACAAAAAATGCCTAGAATTCTATTGATCTCATTCCAATCTTCGATCGAAGCTTTTGTCATTATGAGAGCATCATCCATGAAGAGTAGGTGAAGGATCTTAATTAATCTGTAAACCTTTATCCTAGACAACTTTCCTTCTACCTGGCCCTTTTTTAGAGAAAGGCTAAGACCTTCCATCACAAGAATGAACATGAGTGGTGACAATGGACAACCCTATCTTAATCCTCTACCACTCTGGAAAAACTTTTTCGACTCTCCATTGATCAGAATAGCATAGGTTGCAGCGGTTACACAACCCATGATCCATTTTTTAGTAGGAATACCAAAACCACATTGTAGAAGTATTAATTGAAGAAAATCCCAGTTTATACAATCATATGCCTTCTTTAAATCTAACTTCAGAATGATGGCTTGAATTTTTTTTACATTTATACTGTGAAGGCACTACTGGGCTGTGCCAATG
This sequence comes from Picea mariana, assembly GCA_032191745.1. Classification (NCBI taxonomy): domain Eukaryota; kingdom Viridiplantae; phylum Streptophyta; class Pinopsida; order Pinales; family Pinaceae; genus Picea; species Picea mariana. Next base: position 49,877 of record JASDQU010816818.1, read on the forward strand.
GCATCTAAAATCTGTCTTACTTTTAGAAATCCCAGTTGTTCCTTGGATAAGGATCGAGATAGGATAGGCCCGATCCTTCTTGCTATAATTTTTGCAATAATTTTTGAGCACATATTACACAGAGCAATTGGGCGAAAATCGCCAAAGGAGTCGGGACTGTTGACTTTTGGAATTAAAGCTATAAATGTCGAATTAAGCGATCTGATGACCTCACCACATTGCCTTGATTCCTCTACTGCATCCAACAAATCCTTCTCAACCAAGTGGAAAAAGTGTAAAAATAATTCAACAGTCCACTCGTCGGGCCCTGGACTTTTGTCCTTGGAAAAGCCTTTTAGAACCTCTAGTAATTCCTCACTAGAGCAAGGATTTTCAAGACTAATGACTTCTTCCTCTGTGACTAGTCTGGGATAAATCCTTACCGTAGCAATCTGATCCTCTATGGTATTCTGACTTGTGTCCTAGAAGAAAGTGTTGAAGAATCTAGACACTTCTTCCTTCAAGGCCTCCTAGCCCGTGTGAACCAAACCGTTTTCATCCTTTATCTCCCAGACATGTTTTTTGTTTCATATGTGACTTGCAAAATGGTGGAAAAGTTTCATATTCTTATCACCACTTTGGATCCATATAGCCCTGCTTTTTTGATGCCACCAATCTTCTTTTGCTAGGAGATGTTTATTACGTTCTGCCTCTAAATACTTCAAATGATGATCTAAATCTGTACTGTACAGTACCTGTGTCTTCTGCTTATAATGATAATCTAGTTCCTCCTCAATCTTTCCCAATGTTAACTATTCCAAAAACCTTTTTGCTTTTGACCAAGACTTTACTCGCATCTTGAGTTGTTTTATCTTCCCAACTAATCTCCTCTATGCTCCGTCTTTTTGTTGGAGCTGGTGATCATTCCACACTTCCTGAACCAGAGTAGAAAAAGTGTCTTCTTGCAACCAGGCTAGGTTAAGTTTGAAAGGATGAGCAACAATCGAAGAACCTAGACCCAATTGTAGTAGAACTGGAGCATGATCTGATATAAAAGGGTAATCCACCCAAGACCTATATCTCACCGACGATGAGATGAGGTCCTCTGAAACATAAACTCTGTCAAGCCTCTTAGCGATTTCTTCCACTCCAATTCTGCCATTTCACCACATAGGAACCACCTTCGCTGCGGGGATACCAACAAGCTGATTTTTTTAAAAGATTTCTTTAAAAAATATCGCCAACAGATCTAACAAGGTTGAGGCACCCAAAACCTCCTTTGTGCTTGTAGTGAAATTCAAATCCCCAGCTACAATCAAATCACTATGAGCTAACAGGCCCCTACCATCCACCTTTTCCCAGACCATAAACATTTAAGAAAGAGATCCTCCTTTTATCAGCTATACAAGTACCTGACAAGAAAATACCACCACAACTTAGGAATGCGAGTAAGTCAAAAATTTTAGGATTCCATGACATCAGAAGTCCCACTGACTTGCCTACAGAACTAACAACACAAATCATCCACTCGGGTCATAAAGAAAACATGAAGTATCTAGCCTTTTCCTCAGGCACCAGTGTCTCTTGTAGAAAGATAATGTCTGGTTGTGTTTTTGTAAGAAGTCTACAAAGGGAGGCCACTTTTAGGGGTCCTCCTACCCCTCTAATATTAAGAGAAATGAGGATCATGATTTGGCCCTTGCAAGGGCTTTCATGCCTCTAAGCGCCCCATGTTCAGAGTTGGATGATAACTGTTCTGTAGAAAATGACATGTTAGTCCCAACCTTCTTTTGGGCACTCCTAGTTTTAATAGGAGAGAACTCATACCCCAAGCTTCGTCACCATGCATAGTCTTTCCCAGTATCCTCCCCTTCACAAGTAGATACCCCAAGTACTCCACTGGACTCTGCACTCTGCATTACTTCCTTCCCCAGATAGGTCGGGATGGGTATGGGACTAGTAGCCTCCCTGTAAGATGGGACAAGTGAAGTAATCAACCTATCAAGTGAGTGATCACCAAAATCCGGTTCTCTGTACCCCGGGACATGGCTAGTGCCCTCAATGGACAAAACGTGGGGTTCCTCTACTGTATCAGTCTCTTGGGTAGTTATAAGCAAAGAAGAAGTTTCAACCCTAACTTCTAAAGATGTTGAACCCTTTGGATCAGTCTCAAAAAAATTCCCCAAATGGACCATAGGCAAGGGTATCAAATCCGGCAAAAATGTACTATTTAAATGGTCTCATTCCTATGCTGATAAGGAAAAATAAAGCGAAGGGCAGTATTGTTTTAGCTTACCGACAAATAAGGTATTTTGTTGTTTTGGACTTTCCTCTACCCTCACAGAAGTGTAATCCACCGCCTCCATGGAGGAAATGTAAAAGAACATATGGATTTATGTAGGCTAAGTATATTGATCGTTATTAATGTAATCAACAATATTAGTTGAAACATGGAAACATGTACAGTTTGGTGGAAGCACAAAGATACTTGCAATGCGAGTGGTTTGAAGTTTGTTGATTCGTCACATTATTTAACTTCTAAGCATCACCATATGCTTAAGATTCATAAAGATAAAAATCCAGTGCCTTTTAGTCTTAGATATGTTTTCTTAAAAGTATATGTTTTTTATTTTATTTTATTTTATATCTTTTTTGGGGATATATTTTTCTATCGATTTGAAATTGTTGAAATTTGTTTTTTATTATATATATATATATATATATATATATATATATATATATATATATATATATATATATATATATATATATATATATAAAAAAATCAATTTTGTTTGAAATTTGATTAGAAAGTGTTGAAATTCTAGATATTGGCATTGTGAATCCCTAATGTTTTAGTAGTTTTTGAGAATGGTAAATTTATTTATGCATTTAAAAAAGCTAGATTCCAATGATAGATATTGAATAAAAACAAAAAAATAAATGACTTAAAAAAATAAATATTTATATATGGAAAGAATTGGAATAAATTTTTTTATAGTAATTTTTTCTAAACAAAATTTAATCTAGTTTATTTATTTTAATTTATTTTTATATTTAAATGATTTTAAATAATTAAAATTTATAAAATATTATTTAAATAAATAAAATTTATAAAATGTTAAGTCTAGCTAGCATGATTAGATCTCGAAGGTTTTTAAGGTGGTGATCAAGGTTTGAAACTAGTGGTAGTAGAGAGAGGATGAATTCAAGGGCTTCTAAGGCTACCAAGGTTTGAAACTCTTTCCCTTAAATCGAGGTTTCCTAGACCACATAAACACACTAGTCTTCCAAGGTTAGCAAAAAAACATTAAAATTTATAAAATATTGTTAATTTTTTATAGTAATTTTTTGAAATAATTTTTTATCTATTTTATTTATTTAACTTTTTTCTAAATTAAAATTATTTTAAATAATTAAAATTTATAAAATAAATTTTATAATAATTTTTTTTTATTGATCTAATCAAACAATAATTTTTTAAATTAAAAAATAAAATAAATTTTATAATCAAAAAATTTATTTATCCAATCATATCATAATTTTTTAAATTAAAAAATAAAATAAAATTTTAAATTATTAATTTAATTAAAAAACCTTATAACTCTTAAATAAAAAAACTTAATGAAGAATAGACTTTGTCAATTGTCACAACCAATAAACCCACGAGTCAATAGACGTCTCTATGCAGATAGACGAAATAGTTTGGCAACTCAGCGTCTTTTATTGAATCCCTTTGGTGGCATTAATAAGGCCGAGGAACTTGGAATGATATGTTCTTACGGGGAGCCGTTTTTTTGCTTTAAATTAATAATTTTTTATATTTAATTAATAGTGAATGTTTCATGTAGGATTAGTTTATAGTAGACTTTGCTTTAAAATAATAAATTTTTATATTTAATTAATAGTGAATGTTTCATGTAGGATTAGTTTATAGTAGACTTTGCTTTAAAATAATAAATTTTTATATTTAATTAATAGTGAATGTTTCATGTAGGATTAGTTTATAGTAGACTATTTTTTTTTAATAGCAGACCTTTTATGAAATTCGGCAAAGAAGTTAAAGTTTTCATTAATTTAAAATTTAATTAAGATGAAGTGAATTGTATGTGTATATTTTTGTAGACTTTACTAGTCAAATCGCTGGGCGGAGGGGGTCTCTTGTCCCACAAACAAGGGTGTCTCATACACCAATTTGGTGTGCTGGCTTCGCTGTGACCTTAAAAATAGATTATTATTATTATTATTATTATTATTAGTTTCAGATAAGATTCATTTGAATTTAATTAAGATGGAGTGAACTCTAGATATTTTAGATAAAAACAATTTTAATTTAATTTTATTTTATAAATTAGTTTTGTTAAAATTTAGTGTATTAAAAAATTGTTGAAATTTTAAATTTGAGTGATTGAGTCTGTATAATTCGAATTCTTATTTTCTAGAATAATAAAATATATTGATTATTAGATTAGTTAGTGATAAAACATATGATTTAACAGATTTGTGAGATGTCCCTGTGTTGATGAGTCATTTGCTTTGCTCATGGGCGATGATTATAAGACCCCTTTCTCTGTTTATTTCGATCTCTGCACTGCTGCAACATACTTTCTGGGATTTCTTTTTCTCTGGATCATGTGAATGCTATGGGGACCTGCTCTTAATTGAAGAGCTCATAAATATTCTTGTAATAGCAATGCTACTCAATTAATGGAACCGTTATTTTGAGTAAGAGATCTCTTGTTATTGAGATGAATGGTTCATTCCATCTTGTATTTTCCTATGGTATATTGTCCTTAATAGAACATTATTGAAACAATATTGGCTGGAACTATGGCAGTCCCTCCCTTATGGTATATCATCTTAAGAGCTTCATTGAAACAAGATTGGTTGGAACCAAGGGCAACCGCTGCTTTTATTTGCAGGAGTCAAATGATGTTAATATTAATCTTGATTTTATAGATTTCATTAGAGAACTTAGATTTCATTAGAGAACTAGGATAAGGATATGTGCAATCTCAATTAGTTTGAATTACTTGCTTTATAAATTGTTACTGTACAATTCTGGGTTTAGGATAAGGATATGTGCAATCTCAATAAAGGATATTAGCCTTTTAGATAGGGTTTAAAACCTTCTCATTTGCAATATTAAGAAAGCAGTAACAGAAGTAGAGGGGAAGAGTGGACAACAATGGAAAGCTCTTAGGAGTTTTAAAAGGATTTATATTATCCACTTAGATAGGGTTTACAACTTTTTGACTTGTATTTTTAAGAAAACAGTAGAAATTCATTGATTGCATTTTCTGGTTTACATTAAAGATCCAATGGGCATTTATTTCATGCATATAATTTTTGCAGAATTTGATTGAAAATTGTTATTAAGTGTATATTCCACTTGTTGGGGAGGTATAACCAGTTTTTAATTTTTAGGTTATCAAAGATTGATCTTGAGGAAATTCTAGGAGAGTTTAAACCCTTTGAATCCCTTAAATTTGAAATTGTTCAAAATTTGAGTCCCTTTG
>JASDQU010816818.1:85951-96130 GCA_032191745.1 Picea mariana
ACCTATAATACCTCCCTAGCTAGGAGGGAGTGTTGATATTATGGTAGATGCGGGAGGTATTTACCTCCACGTGTGAACCTGACGAGAATAGAATACTCTGGGAAGCAAGAAGAAACCCTAAATGAGTTGGCTAATAACCCTAGAAGACTTGCCGGCTCAAGAAGATAATTTATATTAGGTTATTAGCCTCCAAGAGAAGAAGTCGGCTAGAAATAATAATATATGCTGAACACACAGATACCCAGAATGAGAAGTCGGCCCAGGCAGTTAGCTAGAATTAGTATAAATACAGGAGGCCAGTTCTCATTCTGGCAGACAGTCTCAGAATTGTAGAGCAACACTTGTGTGCACTGTAGTGCCCAGTTTTGTGCGCAGGTTTGAGGAGAGCTTCCAGTGTNATCCTTGGGGAAAGGTGCGCTACCCTTTGTTTGGCTATCTAGCCTAGGGTTTGCTTCCAGAGTGATTCTTTGTCAAGGTTAAGGTGCTCGGAGGGTGGCTTCGGCCTATGGTTGGGTGACAATAGAGATATTGCCAATGGTAAAACAAGCACATCCATTATATTCTAACAACCAGTACTCTCTGCTTTCATTGCTTGACTGCATTTTTCTTTTCTAGGAAGTCACACAGAGGTATACACAGACTGTAGAAGGCCTGCACATGTATATACACGCCCTACCTTTATACAACCTGCATACATACGCTGGCTGATGAAGTGTTAGCTACGTGCTTGAGTTCATAATTTTTTTTTTTAGAGAGGCAGTCATCCTCTTCCCTATCAAAAGTCATAGTACTTCTCAGGGGTTTTCTTGATCTAGTCCTGGTCTCTATTGTTACAGTATTTAGCCTGGGTTTGACATCAGTTTGCTTGTCTTTTCAAAATATTTCTTGTGTTTCCTAGCTTTTTAAATTTATTTTTAGCTTGAAATTTTAAGAAAAATGGGGGGGGCATGAATCGTGTATTCATCAGTCTCTTTTAGAATATTTTGTTATTTCTGCTTTGATTGGAAGAAAATAAAAAAAAAATACTTAGTTTTTTAGGTCTCTTTCTTTCTTTGCATTTTCTTTGCATTGTTATTTGAAAAAGAAAAAGAAATTAGCATAGTGTTGTGTTTTCTTCTCATCTTAAAATCATTTGAAAAGAAAAATAAGAAAGATAATCATTCTTTGCCAGTTTTCACGTAAATTTGATCATTTTTTACAAGAGTCTTAACAACATCAATTGCACCATCACACCCTTTTTGAGTAAATAAAGCCATTAAAAAGAACGCTAAATTTAAAATTAACGAGACTTTTTATGTTTGTAGGGTCAACCAACTAGTTTAAGGTTAGGGCCTTGAATTAGGTTGGAGAGGAAACTCTTCAAGGCCTTTAAATCAAACATTGGAGTCTGAGTTTGGGAGTGTTAAAGTCTAGTAAACATGAAAATTATCTGGGACCCCCCTCTAACACAGGGGATAAACACGAGGTCGCGTACGGAAAGGCAACGGAGATAACCCCTCCAAAGCTAGACCAAGCGTAGTGGGGAACGCATATTGAGGGCTTATCTTGGGATTCTCTTGATCGCATTTTCCACGGAGATTCGTGGGTCTCGAATTCGTTCAAGGTCCTCATTCGTCTTCTGGAACACTTGATTTCGATACCCTTGATAGGTTTCAGGCTTGATACCCTGCTCATTGCGGTCCACCCGACTGTCGACTATACCCGCCTGGTGACTGTTCGCGCGCTGGTAACCTAGTTGCATTTATTTTAGGGACTTACACAGGTGACTGCGGGGTATACCGCGGTACCTAAGACAGACGTCGGGCCACTCTTTGTAGAGCATACTCGGAGGGTGCTTTCGTGTTTGAGTTGCACTTACACTGGTAAGTTGCTCTAGTGTTGGCTGGCGTAACTGTTCTTCCAACTAGTTAGTTGTTTTCTTGATTTTCCTTTAGGAACTTTTAGTGTGTGCTCTGTGCTCCTTAGTTTTCAATAGTGAGTTATTCAGTCATGGATTTGGGTCTCCGACCTAGGGTGGTAGACCGCCCACTCCGCCGATCGTGAGGACTTTTCGGTCTTTCGCTTAGAAATGTAGAGCCGCCTCTTTATAGGCGTTGTTTTGATAACACTGGTTTGCCAGAGTCAGTGTGTGACACTTTTACGGACTTGAACAATCCCGCAAGGGGAAAAACCATGCATAATATCTTCATGGATAAATTTACTGATGATACCAACCAAGGAACCCCTTCGCAAGGGGATCCTTGTGATTTTCCTTTCTTCAGAAACGTTGGTGTCCCTTTGATGACCACTCTATATATTCTTGGTTTGAATGTTGGACTACTGGTTTGGTTGGGTACCATTCCAAATGTCCCGAATGCTCTTGATGCTTCTCAGTTAAGCACCTTATGTCATGGGCACCATGTTGATGTTCCTTCATTAACAAAGTCTTTTCCTCCTCCTTCTCCTGCCTCTGGTGAAAGTACAGTTACTAGTAACTGGAAGTCTAAACGAAGTAGAAAGAGGAAGAATAGGAAGAAGAAATCACCAGCCCCTGCTAGTCATGTTGGGGGAAAAAGTCCAGTCACTGATAGTCATACTGGCAATAGGTCTGTAGCCTCTGCAAGTCATGTTATCAACCCATCACCAACCTCTGCAAGTCATGTTGGATATGTGCAACCAACCATTGCCAGTCATGCTGAGGGCATTGATTCTGTTGAGAAACCTAGATGGATAGGATGTAAGCCTCAATTCCCTTGTAAGATTTGCAAGGGAGATCACCTTACTCATCTATGCCCTCACATTCCAGAGGTACAAAGATTGTGGTCCCTGTCTGCAAGCTCTTCTGATTCTGAGTCTTCTGAGGTTTCCTCACAGTCTATTTAACTATTGGTTGAGAAAGTGGTCATGTCGATGCAGTCATTGGCTGATCCCACTCCTCTTTTGGGGGGTGAGGTGCCTTTAGACCATGTAGTCTCTCAGCCTATTCAACCATTGGTTGAGAAAGTGGTCATGTCGATGCAGTCATCGGCTGATCCCACTCCTCTTTTGTGGGGTGAGGTGCCTCTAGACCATGTAGTCTCTCAGCCTATTCAAATATTGGTTGAGAAAGTGGTCACGTCATTGCAGTCTTTGGCCGATCCCACTCTTCTCTTGGGGAGTGATGTGTCTACCGACTATGTTTTTAGCGTTTCCAGTTCAGTACTTTCAGAACAAGGGGGCATTCCGCTCATTCTGAGCACACTCCCTCCAAACCCTAGGATGGTTTCCTTTGATTGGAATGACCTTGTTGAGCCTCGTCTTCCTTCTTCCGCACCTTTTCAAATAAGGGTTGAAGTTAATTCAAGAAACATTTATCGATGTATCGTGGATGAAGGAGCCTATGCAAGTATTTTATCCTCCTCGGTTTGGAAAGTCTTTGGATCTCTCGAGCTTGTGTCCGCTTCGCATGCACTGTTGGATTTTGACAGATGTCCTAGTGAATATTTGGGGGTTCTTCCCCAGTTACCTATCTCGTTAGGTGGGAAGACTATCCTTGTTGATGTTATAGTGGTGCAAGGCCCGTTAGATTTTAATATGCTTCTAGGGCGTGATTATGTATATGCTATGAATGTTGTGGTGTCTATTCTCTTCCGAGTGATGCATTTCCCTCATAATGGAAGCATTGTCACTATCGAACAACTGGCATCTGATAATCACCATCCTAATTTGGCATTAGTTCATGATGCTCCTTTATGTGTTCCTAGTGTTCGTGTAGACTCTACCCCGCCACGGGTTAATTATGTGGCGTCTTATCCTCGATGTTCAATTGCTTATGAGTAGGAACCTGTGCCATGTTTGCCTTCTCGAGACTTGGTCTCAGCAATTGATCCATTGGTTTATCCAGTGGGGGCATGAGATCCCTTGCTTACCCCTCTTGGTCCAAGTGATATTAGTCTCCTTCTGAGTCTGATCTCGTTGTTTTTAGATCCTCAAGCCCTTATGCTTGTGATTCTTCATTGATAGACTCTACCAGTCCTGGCCAGAGCCTCCATCGTCATATGGAATATGGTCAGTTTAATTCACCCTTTGGGACTGTCGAACCTCGTTTGCGTGATTTCTCAGATTTTGAATTGCCTTCAGATTAGGTTATTCTTGAGGCCATGACTACGGTTTCTATACCGTGGGAGGACTCACACCATGGTTTGTGTTATCTTCCCTTTTGGGAGACTTTCCATGTTGACTATCGAAGAGACTCTTGGTCTAAGCTTAGAAGTGGGCTCTACTTGAACCAGTTTCATACATGAGTCATAGCCCCCTAGAGTCTTCTTTAAGCCCTTTTCAGACTCTCTAAACATGAAAAGATTGCTGAGCGATCTTGTGGCCCTTAATGCTCGCTAAACTGGAATTTGAAGGCACGTCTATCCAACGGTAGTTTACCCCTTTTTCGGTCCGGATATTCAACTGTACAAACAAAGGTATACTTTAAGAGCCTCAGTTCTCTAGAAGAGTATTCTCAGGTATAATTTTAACCCTTTTTCGGGCCCGAGGGACTAAATTTACGAAAAAGGAACCCCCACGGAGTCCATAGTTAAGCTCTTTTCAGACTTCCTAAAATTGAAAATATCGCCGAGTGACCTTGTTCCTTCACACTCATTAAAATGGTCTAGAAGAACATCCCATATGGAGTCCATAGTTAAGCTCTTTTCAGACTCCCTAAAAGTGAAAAGATTGTTGAGTGACCTTGTTCCTTCACACTCGTTAAAATGGCCAAGAAAAGCATCATGTACAGAGTCCATAATTAAGCTCTTTTCAAAATCCTTAAAAATGAAAAGATTGCCGAGTGATCTTGTCTTTGTCACACTCGTTAAAATAGTTTTGAATAGACGTCTTTTCGGTGCAATTTTACCCCTTTTTCAAACCGACTAGACTACCTTCGGAAAAGGTACCCCAGTGGAGTCTCCTTTTACGCTTTTTTAGACTCTCTAAATATGAAAGACCGTCGAGTTTACCTTCTCTAGGCTCGTTAAAACCACATCGAAGGACGTTACCATTGTGTCTTATTAATCACATTTGCATACTTGTGTCTTTGGCCTAATGCTGGCTCCATGTTGTCCTCAACTGAACCATATGAAGCATGCCTCATACGCAAGCCCTGTAGCACTTTGCCTCTGCGTCTTGACACCTTGGCCCATGGAGGATTTTTCTCGAGTGTTCTTTTCCTGCATATATCCTTTTGCTCTAAGCATCCACATGTTCCTTGCATTAGGAACTAGTATGTTTGCGACACCCGATCCTCCTTTGTAACGTAACATTCTTTTATTCTTTTTCAAGCTTTCCAAAATTATTGAAAAAGACAAAAAAATCAAATATACCCCAAAAAGAGGNGCTACATAGATCTGTGTCCTCCTCCGTTTGGTTATTCTTCCAAATATTTGGATAGTTTGCGTTGCCTCCTGCATCGTAGACTTATGTCAAATACCATGCTGCCCGAGTCTCATATTTTTTCGTGCTATTGTCCAAGGGAAGTTTTTACCAAGCCTAAGTCGACCCCTCTGCAGTTTGTCTCTTACCCTCATGCTCGGCCATCCCAAAAGTCTAATCAAGTCTTTGTTCGAAATCAATGAAGCCCTTAGCCTGATCATCAAGATCCTCTAGTCCGTTCCTGACAAGCCGTCGAAGACCTCTAGGTAATGAAGTCATACACTCATATTACACTCCTACTCGAGTTGTGAAGATTTTCAAGTTGTTTCTCGAGCTCTGAAGGCCTCATATCCAGCCATCAGGCCTTATTAGCTTTTGGAAGATGGATACTATACATGTATATCTTTTTGATTTCGAGATGTAGATCCACTGTGTATTGCCTGCGGCTACACTTTATATAGTCATATGACATGGATCTGCAGTGTATTTAATTAGCATCCATGATTTCGTTTCATCCCGAGCATGGGTATGCCTGCCTCGGTGAGACAATTGTTATTTTGCAGATGACACCTCCCGAACTCTGGTCCCTGGGCTCACTTGTTTCATACGTTGGTAAAGCTTGGTAATGTATTTCGGCCATCAGATGCTCTTCTGACCTCATACATTAGGGGGCATCTGTTATAACCCTAATTTTCACTAGAGATGCATACCTGGCATCAGGGCATCTCATTTTCCATTTTTACCAAACCACTACTGAACAACTCTTCTTAAAAACACCATTTTTGAAGGCACATGCGCCCTGCTCCACTACTACATGCGTGTATATGCTAGCTGACCCATTACAATGCACGTATACCTACAAAAGCATGAAAAATAGAAAGTTGCAGATGTAATACAAATTTCCGGGTAGGTTTCCTAAAACCATTTGACCACCTACATCCGGTCATTCAACCAAATACCTAGCCCTTTTCAGCTTGTAAAAGAAGGGGTAGGGGTCCCATTTGAGAGGAGGAAAATAATTGTAAAGAAACTCTACCTGATTTTTCATTCCCTTTGCCCCAAACTTTTGCTACCATTGTGTGAAGAGAAGCATATACAAAAGCAGTTGGAGCACAATTGAAGAGGATCCCAGGACCAGATTCGAGGAGCAGTGGCCGATCTCACTATTGTAAATTACTCTTGTGAGATTAATAAAAAAAGTACTTTTCCAGTCCCGCCATATGAGGTTTTTAATGTTTAATATTGATTATATTTTGATAAAATCTTTAACCCATTAGTTCATAGATCATGTACATTTTTGAAGTTCTTTGTTTGTCTGTTTATGAATGCAGGTCAGTTTTGGGAGGAGATTTGCAGTCAAGGAGTGATCAAACGTTAAAGGATCGACATCAAACATGGAAACTAAGGTACAATAATTTGATCTTTTAACCTTATATTTACATATGAATAATGGGGTTTATGATTGGGATGACGGTAAGAAGTAGGATATTTTAGGTCATTTCTACATGCATTACAAAACCCTTAATGCTAGCCCGTAGATGGATTTCCCACCCAAAACAAAGACACACCCTATCCTATCAGAGATACCATTTAGTGTATTTCACCGTACTAGTTCAAGAGTATTCAGATCCATTGTAAAGATTGCGCAGTGCAGCTAGTGAGAGCTCAAGGGTTAGAGAGGGTTTTGTGTAGCTGCACGAGACCATGGCTTATCTCATCGATTCCTTCCGACCTAGTTGAGAGGATACCAGGGCGCTTCTTTTGAGCCACTAGTCATCAGATTCTGACGGTGGAGTCTATTAGGGTGCATCAGATAGCCAGGAAGTGCACAACTCTTGAGGAGGGATGTTTGGGGTTCCATGGGGTTTTTCAGATCAGATTAGAGGAAACCCTTATGACCCAGTACAGAGGAGGCTAGGGTGCAACCCCCCAAGGGATGTCATCCAGAGTTCATCCAGAGCTTCATAGAGTAGATCTTCAGTTCGAAAATGATCAGGAGGATCCTAGAGGCCATATCGCTCATTTTGGGACAATTTTTAGGCTGATCGGTTGAGTATAGCCACCGGGGCGAGTTTCCCAGCATTTGCAGCAGTTTCTGTGAGTTTCTAGAGCTGCATGTTGTCGATCTATTCGTGCATGTGCAGATCTATCCACATCTTCTGATCATGGACATTTTGTATTAGTTGCATTGTATTCCAGTGACGATCCATGAGATCTAGCTGATGATTATTTCGCTGCTTCCAACATATCAGTTGTATTTCCTGCTTTTTCCATATAATACATGCTATTGAGATTTTGTGGGTTCCTTATTTCGCATGCATCATATATACTGCTCAAAACTTAATTATATAACACACACATGTATAAATCGCCAAGCATGTTAAATAATTGACTGAAACACATCCAGAAACCCCCAGAGTATCAGATTCGAGAGGTCAAACACTAGTTCAACAATAGATATCCAGGTCTGTTGGATTTGGGATATTTCAGTGGTATCAGAGCCTTCTTCTTGTCAAACTGTGAAGAAGTGCTTCTCATGACCCCATGATTCCGGGAACAGGTGAAGAATACCCAGAGGGACAAGGACATATTGGGGACGAGTACATTTAGTACTGTAGAGGACATAGTAGAGACATAAGAGATAGGAACAGAAGGGACTACAGTCCCTTCCACACTCAGTCAGATACACAACCAAAGTTAGAGGATAGAGATCACATCAACTCTGACATAGAGACAAACATAAAGAGGACTATGGTTGACAAATGAGAGACACCAAAGGGTAGGGGGAAAGGCCCTGAGACACATTTTGATAGTATGCAGACCATCTTGAATGACCTTGCTAGAGGACAACGGGACATGATGAACGCCATATCACATATGACTATCAACACACAGATGACCCAACACATCGTGAGCACTATGGGTGCCAATGCCGCAGGAAGAGTGAGTGGTGCAGGAGGACACCAGGGAGGTGGGGCCAGTGGCTTCAATGTATCTCAAGGCAGAGCGAGTGGACACCCTTCACCTATCCATACCTATACATCATCTGGGAGGATTCCCCGACTATTATATCCATAATTTAGGGGGGACAACCATTGGGACAACTAGGGAAGGAAGGAGGACAACCAGGGTAGGAAAGAGGATAGTCAGGTCAGGGACATGTAGTGCGACAAGACGCATTCAAAGAGTACATGAGAGATTATTTGACACTAGGACCAGAGTTCCATGCAGACATGAGTTTGCTAGAATATTGTTCGTTCAGGTATCAGAACAAACTCCGAGAGGAACAAAGGGGCAATGCACAAACTCAAAACATGGATTTCATCAAGAAAGAGGGAAAGATGAACATTGCTACTTTTGATGGGTCATCACGATGCTCAACTTAGGCATGGGTATATAAGCTTGACACACATATTTCAAACTTAACTTGATGACAGTGTGAGAAGCTATCAACTTCACCACCTTGCACTTGGATGGGGAGCCCTATGAATGGTGGTACCATGGGTTGGTGACCTTGGGTCACAACCACATTACTTTGTACTTGGACTTCACTGAGAGGTTGATGGAGAGGTTTAATAGGAAAGATTCAGAACTCCATTCCAGAGATCTTACACAGTTGAGACATACATGGTTAGTTGAAGCCTTCATCACAGAGTTCGAGCGGAAGGAAATGGACGTATCAGATATATCAGAGCACAGGTTGGTGATGTTGTTCACCGAGGCAATGACAGAGCCATTGAGGGGTTGGGTTAAGGATTTCAAGCCTCACACCCTACAGGAGGCCATTGTGCGCACAAGAAACATGGGGGTCTCAACGCTGAAACCCAAAACCTTTATTAAACCTGTTGTACCACAGAGAAACATGGATAAGAAAAATCCTCAAAGGGAATGGAAGGGTAAGCCCATGTTGGATGATGACACCGGACGAGAGTTGATGAGGAAGAAGATTTACTTCTCTTGCAGAGACCCTTAGGTCCCAGGGCATAGATACATGGGAAAGGGGAAGATCCACTACATTGAGGTGGAATCAGGTAATGAGGAGGATGATGAGGAGATCAGAGCACATGCAGACAATGATTCAGAGGATGAGACTACACATGTGTTAGGGTCCTAACCCGCACATAGGTAGAGAAATATATTCGGATGTAATAAAGGTCAATATTAATAAGGCCTTTCAATAAAATAGAATAAGGCGGATCTAAGAAGACCTAATAGAAGCTTCCACTTCTAGAAGAATCTTCCTCTAGATGCTTCTCTTGATAGACATATTTAGTATAAATAAGGGTTGAGGGTATGAAAACCCTAGCTTGGAGATTATTATAACAGAGCGCTGCTCGACTGGAGGTTGCCCCCTCAAAGAGGCCCGTGAACATTGCTTTCTGAATCAAAGTGCTATTTTTGTTGTTGTTCTTATATCATTTATGTGTTATTGTGGTGATTATGCTGGTTATATTACTGTTATTCTGCCATTTCTAGCATTTTATTTCTGTTCTGCGTATTTATTATATCTGGTATCTTGCAAGTGGTATCAGAGCACTTTCCTTGGCAGAAATTGTGGGAATTTTTTTTCCAGGGTAGAGACGTATTCTGACGTTTTTAAGCCATAGAGATATGTCATTACGCGCATAAACCCATGGTTGAGGGATTCATACACGCAGGAAATACAAGTGGTTCTTAAGCGCACATCTGTTGGCCACCCTTGTAACCCCTGTTGGTACCCCTTCGAGTGGTAGCGCATCAGACAACACCTGTGTACAGATTGACCTAGATTTCCTGAAGCCCTCTTTAGATAAACCGATC
>JASDQU010816818.1:120360-131940 GCA_032191745.1 Picea mariana
CACTCCATTCTCTTTCAAAACCTAAACAACTATTTCTCCCTACAACTAAACTTACAAAAAATATAAATATATAGAAAAAATAATTAGATGATCCAATTCCAAGCTCAAACTAACAAAACATATTTTCACTCCCTTCTTAAAATCCTAATTTCATTACCTTAAATCCCTACATTGACTACAATTTGTAGGAAACTAGTCGCATATTAGAGTATTACATAGTCATGTTAAGATGTTTTGAGCATTGAACAAACACACAATTTTTTTACAACTTCTACGAAACCCACCAAACACACAAACTATTCAATGGTGAGCTTCTATGTTTCAAAGATAGTTTTATGCAATATGTAGATAGATGGGTTTAAATATTGCACATTTTTTAGGATCCTCAATGGTATACCCAAAAGCAAAAGTTTTCACCCAACAATGGAGATGAATGGTGGATGACGAACAACAAGTCAATCACAAATTATTTTCAAAACATAGTGTTTTAGTTTGAGTAGTACCTGTGGTCATAAATGTTGAATGTCATGTTATTATAATCATATTATCAAGTGCAAACATTGTGCTTATTAGTGAGTCCCTAAATGGGATTCATCTTATCGCTCCCAATGCTTGGTACCTACCCTACACCACCATATATTATTATCTAAACAAACTCGTGCTTCTTCAGCCTCCCTTTAATTCATTATTCCATCTCCAAAGTGAGAAATTCCCATGCTCCATTCTCCACCAAAACCTTAACAATCTTTATCCCTACAACTCAATTTAATGATAAGTAGATAGAAAAATAAATATATAATCTAATTCCAAGTTCAAAGGAAAGAAAAATACATTTTCCTTTCCTTTTCTAAATTCAATTTCGTGACCTTAAATCCTTGCATTGAATATTATTTGCAAGAAACTAGTTATGTATATTGGATAATTATGTATATTGGACAGTTGAGCATTGCATAACCCCACCATTTTTTGGTATTTTCTATAAACATCATTGGCCATGCAAAGAAAACTATTCAACAATGATCTCCAAAGTATAAATGGAACTTGTCAATATCACATGACCCAATGACATTGGGTCATGTGGGAAACCAAACACCACTCTAAGCATTACTTAGATAAATGGGTTTAAAGACCACACATTTCTTAGGATCCTCCAATGATATACCCAAAAGAAAAGTTCACATCCAGTGATGGAGATGAGTGGTATATGATGAACATGTCAACCGAGTGTTCTTCAATTATCTAAAAACTCATGCTCTCCAAGGACGTCGACACCTTGACATCTCCAAGGAAACCAACATCTTGCCTATGAGGTTTCTCCTCCACCCGTTTACACGAACAACTTAGAGAAAAAGGAAGTTTTTGATATTCCTCAATGCACTATAGCATACGAACCATGTTGAGACAATAAAATCCCTGATAAAAATAATGTGTGAGAAAGCCTTCTCAAAGTGCCTCACAAATCAACACTGAGGTAGATGAATTATATGGATGTTTGAGAGAGGAAAAACGTCCTTGGAAGATTGTACACAAAGTTCCTTGCACATCAACGGTGAGGTAGATGGATTTATATGGATGTTTGAGAGAGGAATAACATCCTTGGAAGATTGTACAATTAAAAAAATTTCTATGCGAAAAATCACTATTAAAATATGATGAGAAGTTGTCAAAGCATTATAAATTTCAAGAGTATATAGGTTAAGAATTTGATTTGATTTCTTATTATATTGGAGCATAGTACATGTGAATTGTTGTATGAATAATTTAATTGTCATAATAATATATTCTCAACAACATGTCCATGATTTTTTTCGAATTATAATATTTTTTATATATGAGCTATTATTAGTCTTTTGTATAGTAACATCATCATAAGTACTAACATCATCCAAAGTTTGTTAGAGGCGGGGTGTGAGTAGTTTTTAAGGTTTCTCTATTTTAGAAATCGTGTGTGGAAGTAGCTATGTATTTCATGAGAACTATGTCTTTCACTTGAAATACGCATCGTCAACCATAGTTACTAAGTTCGATTTTGAACTAGGAATTGAATTTGATTCAATAGCATAAAAATTCGGACTATAAATTCTCAATATACATTTTGAGGCTCATTGTCATCTTCATTTATTTTAAAATTTGAATCACTTATGATTTCTGATAACTCTGGATAATGTAACAATATTTCATCAAGAGATGTTGCGCCCTCCTCCTTTCTCCAAAACTCCTCTTTGTTTTAAAACTTATTTATGTAAGATTTTTCCCATTTCTCCCAGATCACGATTAAGGTTCTAATAATTATGAATGGTTAGGCAATATATTCAAAAATCAATTAGTCATCACCTTGTTTTAGAAGTGTGAATGCTCTGTTAGTTCAATAAGCTTCATGCCAGGCCTAGCCTAGAAACGCTTTTTTCTTAGCATTGAAAAAAACTACCAAGATAAGAAGTTGCTTAATCTTATGAAATCTCTCGTCATGTCGAGTTGTCCATAGAAACTTAGTTCCTTTACCTGGTAACTAAAGGTCCTCTCCTGCAATCTTAGATAAACCCTTTACAATCTCTGATATAATCCAGCTAATCCCAAGCAATAAAATTTAGAAAGGTAATGGAGGGTCCATTTTGACACTTCCATGCATAGATGCCTTTTTCTTTCTAGGGAAAGAACATAGATACATATTATCTTTAGGAACGAGATTGGCATAGAGGAGATGGAAAAACTAAAATGATTCTTCATTCTTGCATTGATTGGTCATTCCTTTCTCTACCTCATCTATTTAGATATGTGAACTCATATGATTATTTAGAAAATGTATGTGGCCACTTCTTATCAAATTTGTCCATTTTGTCCACTTTCATACATGCTATGTAACTGTATCTAATTTAATTGAACTATTGTCTATTAGAATAGATAATTTCATATTTTTTTCTGGACATGGGTGAATTTGGTAACTATGTTTTCAATTATATTTAAATATGGACAATTATGATCAACCATAGTCAACTATGGTCAATCATGATTACTCATAGTCAACTATAATAAACCCTCTTCAACTGTAAATTCACTATCATAAACCATAGTCAACCATGAAAAACCCTTTTCAACTATAAATTGACCATCATCAACCATAATCAACCCTAATCTACTAATCCTCACACTCATGGATAGTCAACTAACACAACTACATTATTAAAACATGTTAATATGTCAACCAGTTTTAATAATGTAATTATCTGAGTAATAAGCCTAAATATAATGTTATACCATTTTTTATATAGTTTTACTATGACCATCAATACTTATTTTCAAATAATAATAGATTTTTATATGGTTTTACTTTGACTGTTTATAATTATTTTCAATTAATAATAATTTATCACGAAAAATAAAGTTTTGAAAGAATAATATTTTTCAAGAAAGGTTTATAGGTATACATATCATAGTTTTAATGCGATCTTGATGATGTGTATTGCATGTAGTCTGAATGTGATCTTAATGATGTGTATTGCATGTAATACAACCATGTTGAAAGTAATGAGTGACACTTTATTTCCAATATAATAAGTGGTAAAAATATACTAATTTTAGTTTATTTTATCAAATCATTATTAAATAAGATGAAATTAACTGTGATATTTTACTTTAGATATAGGGATTATTGTTCAATTTGGTTGAAGATGTCATGTTGATTTTAGTTGAGGCATGCTCATATACATATTGTTTTTTATTAAAGAAAATTGATTAAATTAAAATTATATATATTTTAGAGTTAACATTGGTTGATGTTATATAGTTTATTTTAATTTTATTGTATAATCTTATATTGTAAGTAAAAGAGTTGTGAATGTTGCTTTTAGTTTGAAATGTTAATTTCTATGTTATTATTGCTAAAACATAGTTTTTTTAATTTGAGTAGTACCTATGGTTATATGACTATTGAATTTTGCATTGTTATTAAATCATAATACTAAGTGTGAAGGATGTGCTTGTTGGCCACTTCCTAGATGGGATTCAACCCATTACCACCAACACGTACTACCTAACCTGCACCACCTTCTATTGTCAATGCAATAAACTTGTGCATTATCATCCTCCCCTTGATTAGATTTATTGTCTCCAAAATAAGAAATTCTTGCACTTCATTCTCTTTCAAAACCTCAACAACCATTTCTCCCTACAACTAAACTTACAAAAAATATAAATATATAGAAAAAATAATTAGATGATCCAATTCCAAGCTCAAACTAACAAAATATATTTTCACTCCCTTCTTAAAATCCTAATTTTGTTATTTTAAATCCCTATGTTGACTACAATTTGTATGAAACTGGTTGCATATTAAAGTATTACATAGTCATGTTAAGAAGTTTCGAGCATTGCATAAACACACAATTTTTTTACAACTTCTAGAAAACCCACCAAGCACACAAACTATTCAATGGTGAGCTTCTATGTTTCAAAGACAATTTTATGCAATATGTAGATAAATGGGTTTAAATATTGCACATTTTTTAGGATCCTCAATGGTATACCCAAAAGAAAAAGTGTGCACCCAACAATGGAGATGAATGGTGGATGACGAACAACATGTCAATCAAAAATTATTTTCAAAACATAGTGTTTTAGTTTGAGTAGTGCCCGTGGTCATAAATGTTGAATGTCGTATTATTATAATCATATTATCAAGTGCAAACATTGTGCTTATTAGTGAGTTCCTAAATGGGATTCATCTTGTCGCTCCCAATGCTTGCTACCTACCCTACACCACCATCTATTATTATCTAAACAAAATCATGCTTCTTCAGCCTCCCTTTAATTCATTATTCCATCTCCAGAGTGAGAAATTCCCATGCTCCATTCTCCACCAAAACCTTAACAATCTTTATCCCTACAACTCAATTTAATGATAAGTAGATAGAAAAATAAATAGATAATCTAATTCCAAGTTCAAAGGAAAGAAAAATACATTTTCCTTTCCTTTTCTAAATTCAATTTCACGACCTTAAATCCTTGCATTGAATATTATTTGTAAGAAACTAGTTATGTATATTGGATAATTATGTATATTGGAGAGTTGAGCATTGCATAACCCCAACATTTTTTGGTATTTTCTATAATAATAATTGGCCATGCAAAGAAAACTATTCAACAATGATCTCCAAAGTATAAATGGAACTTTTCGATATCACATGACCCAATGACATTGAGTCATGTGGGAAACCAAACACCACTCTAAGCATTACTTAGATAAATGGGTTTAAAGACCACACATTTCTTAGGATCCTCCAATGATATACCCAAAAGAAAAGTTCGCATCCAATGTTGGAGTTGAGTGGTATATGACGAACAACATGTCAACTGAGTGTTCTTCAATTATCTAAAAACTCATGCTGTCCAAGGACGTCAATACCTTGACATCTCCAAGGAAAGCAACATCTTGCCTATGAGGTTTCTCCTCCACCTGTTTACACGAAAAACTTAGAGGAAAAAGACTTTTTTGAGATTCCTCAATGCCCTATAGCGTACATACCATGTTGAGACAATAAAATCCCTGATAAAAATAATGTGTG
This sequence comes from Picea mariana, assembly GCA_032191745.1. Lineage (NCBI taxonomy): Eukaryota > Viridiplantae > Streptophyta > Pinopsida > Pinales > Pinaceae > Picea > Picea mariana. Next base: position 125,922 of record JASDQU010816818.1, read on the forward strand.
AGAAAACCTTCTCAAAGTGCCTCGCAAATCAACACTGAGGTAGATGAATTTATATGGATGTTTGAGACAGGAAAAACATCCTTGGAAGATTGTACAAAAAGTTCCCCGCACATCTATGGTGAAGTAGATGGATTTATATGGATGTTTGAGAGAGGAATAACATCCTTGGAAGATTGTACAATTAAAAAAAAATTCTATGCGAAAAATCACTATTAAAATATGATGAGAAGTTGTCAAAGCATTATAAATTTCAAGAGTATATAGGTTAAGAATTTGATTTGATTTCTAATTATATTGGAGCATAGTACATGTGAATTGTTGTATGAATAATTTAATTGTCATAATAATATATTCTCAACAACATGCCCAGGCTTTTGTTTGAATTATAATCTTTTTTATATATGAGCTATTATTAGTCTTTTGTATAGTAACATCATCATAAGTACTAACATCATCCGAAGTTCGTGAGTAGTTTTTAAGGTTTCTCGATTTCAGAACTCGAGTGTGGAAGTAGCTATGTATTTCATGAGAACTATGTCTTTCACTTGAAATACGCATCTTCAACCATAGTTACTAAGTTTGATTTTGAACTGAGATTTGAATTCGATTCAATAGCATGAAAGTTCCCAATTAAGGTTCTAATAATGAAGAATGGTTAGGCAATCTATTCATAAATCAATTAGTCATCGCCTTGTTTTAGAAGTGTGAATGCTCTGTTAGTTCTACAAGCTTCATGCCAGGCCTAGCCTGGAAACGCTTTTTTCTCAGCATTGAAAAAAACTACCAGGATAAGAAGTTGCTAAATCTTTTGAAATCTCTCGTCATGCCGAGTTATCCATAGAAACTTAGTTCCTTTACCTGGTAACTAAAGGTACTCTCTTGCAATCTTAGAGAAACCCTTTACAATCTCTGATATTATCCAGCTAATCCCAAGTAGTAAAATGTAGCAAGGTAATGGAGGGTCCATTTTGACAGTTCCAGGCATAGATGCCTTTTTCTTTCTAGGGAAAGAACATAGATGCATATTATCTTTAGGAACGAGATTGGCATAGAGGAGATGGAAAAACTAAAATGATTCCTCATTCTTGCATTGATTGGTCATTCCTTTCTCTACTTCATCTATTTAGATATGTGAACTCATATGCTTATTTAGAAGATGTATGTGGCCACTTCTTATCAAATTTGTCCATTTTGTCCACTTTCATACATTCTAACTAACTGTATCTAATTTCATTGAGATATTGTCTATTAGAATAGATAATTTCATATTTTTTTTCTAGACAAGGGTGAAGTTGGTAACTATGTTCTCAATTATAGTTAAATATGGACAATTATGATCAACCATAGTCAACTATGGTCAATCATGATTACTCATAGTCAACTATAATAAACCCTCTTCAACTGTGAATTCACTATCATAAACTAGAGTGAACCATGATAAACCCTTTTCAACTATAAATTGACCATCATCAACCATAATCAACCCTAATCTACTAATCCTCACACTCATGGATAGTCAACTAACACAACTACATTATTAAAAGTTGTTAATATGTCAACCACTTTTAATAATGTAATTATGTTAGTAATAAGCATAAATATAATGTTATACCATTTTTTATATAGTTTTACTTTGACCATCTATAATTATTTTCAAATAATAATAATTTTTTATATTGTTTTATTTTCATTGTTTATAATTATTTTCAATTAATAATAATTTATCAGGAAAAACAAAGTTTTGAAAGAATAATGTTTTTTAAGAAAGGTTTATAGGTATACATATCATAGTTTTAATGTGATCTTGATGATGTGTATTGCATGTAGTCTGAATGTGATCTTAATGATGTGTATTGCATGTAGTACAACTATTTTGAAAGTAATGAGTGGCACTTTATTTCCAATATAATAAATGGTAAAAATATGTTAATTTTAGTTTATTTTATCAAAGCATTAATAAATAAGATGAAATTAGTTGTGAGATTTTAATTTAGATATAGAGGTTATTGTTCAATTTAGTTGAAGATCCCATGTTGATTTTAGTTGAGGCATGTTCATATAAATATTGTTTTATATTAAAGAAAATTGATTAAATTAAAATTATATATATTTTAGAGTTAACATTGTTTGATATGATATAGTTTATTTTAATTTTATTGTATAATCTTATATTGTAAGTAAAAGAGTTGTGAATGTTGATTTTAGTTTGAGATGTTAGTTTCTATGCTATTATCGCCAAAACATAGTGTTTTAATTTTGAGTAGTACCTATGGTTATATGACTATTGAATGTTGCGTTGTTATTAAATCATAATACTAAGTGTGAAGGTTGTGCTTGTTGGCCACTTCCTAGATGAGATTCAACCTATTACCACTAACACCTACTACCTAACCTGCACCACCTTCTATTTTCAATGCAATAAACTTATGCATTATCATCCTATCCTTGATTAGATATATTGTCTCCAAAATAAGAAATTCTTGCACTCCATTCTCTTTCAAAACCTTAGCGGCCTTTCTGCCTACAACTAAACTTACAAAAAAATATAAATATATAGAAAAAATAATTAGATGATTCAATTCCAAGATCAAACTAACAAAATATATTTTCACTCCTTTCTTAAAATCCTAATTCTGTTACCTTAAATCCCTACATTGACTACAAATTGTAGGAAACCAGTTGCGTATTAGAGTATCACATAGTTATGTTAAGATGGTTTGAGCATTGCAAAAACCCACCATTTTTTTACAACTTCTATAAAACCCACCAAACACACAAACTATTCGATGGTGATCTACTATGTTTCAAAGACACTTTTATGCAATATGTAGATAGATGGGTTTAAATATTGTACATTTTTTAGGATCCTCAATGGTATACCCAAAAGAAAAAGTTTGCACCCAACAATGGAGATGGATGGTGGATGACAAACAACATGTCAATCAAAAATTATTTTCAAAACATAGTGTTTTAGTTTGAGTAGTACCTGTGGTCATAAATGTTGAATGTTGTGTTATTATAATCATATTAGCAAGTGAAAACATTGTGTTGATTAGTGAGTTCCTAGATGGGATTCATCGTATCCTCACAAAGCTTTCTACCTACCTTACACCACCATCTATTATTATCCGAACAAACTCGTGCTTCTTCAACCTCCCTTTAATTCATTATTTCATCTCCAAAGTGAGAAATTCCCATGCTCCATTCCTCATTCTTGCATTGATTGGTGATTCCTTTCTCTACATCATCTATTTATATATGTGAACTCATATGCTTATTTAGAAAATGTTTGTTGCCACTTCTTATCAAATTTGTCCATTTTGTCCTCTTTCATACATGCTAACTAATTGTATTTAATTTCATTGAACTATTGTCTATTAGAATAGATAATTTCATTATTTTTTCTGGACAGGGGTGAATTTGGTAACTATGTTCTCAAATATATTTAAATATGGACAATTATGATCAACCATAGTCAACTATGGTCAATCATGATTACTCATAGTCAACTATAATAAATCCTCTTCAATTCTAAATTCACTATCATAAACCATAGTCAACCATGATAAACCCTTTTCAACTATAAATTGACCATCATCAACCCTAATCAATCCTAATCTACTAATCCTCACGCTCATGGATAGTCAACTAACACAACTACATAATTAAAAGTTGTTAATATGTCAACCAATTTTAATAATGTAATTACAATAGTAATAAGCCTAAATATAAGGTTATACCATTTTTTATATAGTTTTACTTTGACCATCAATAATTATTTTCAAATAATAATAAATTTTTATATGGTTTTACTTTGACTATTTATAATTATTTTCAATTAATAATAATTTATCAGGAAAAACAAAGTTTTGAAAGAATAATGTTTTTTAAGAAAGGTTTATAGGTATACATATCATAGTTTTAATGTGATCTTGATCATGCATATTGCATGTATTCTGAATGTGATCTTAATGATGTGTATTGCATGTAATACAACCATGTTGAAAGTAATGAGTGGCAATTTATTTTCAATATAATAAGTGGTAAAAATATACTATTTTTAGTTTATTTTATCAAATTATTATTAAATAAGATGAAATTAACTGTGAGATTTTAATTTAGATATAGGGATTATTGTTCAATTTGGTTGAAGATGTCATGTTGATTTTAGTTGAGGCATGTTCATATACATATTGTTTTTTATTAAAGAAAATTGACTAAATTAAAATTATGTATATTTTAGAGTTAACATTGGTTGATGTTATATAGTTTATTTTAATTTTATTGTATAATCTTATATTGTAATTAAAAGAGTTGTGAATGTTGCTTTTAGTTTGAAATGTTAATTTCTATGTTATTATTGCTAAAACATAGTTTTTTTAATTTGAGTAGTATCTATGGTTATATGACTATTGAATGTTGCATCGTTATTAAATCATAACACTAAGTGTGAAGGTTGTGCTTGTTGGCCACTTCCTAGATGGGATTCAACCCATTACCACCAACACGTACTACCTAACCTGCACCACCTTCTATTGTCAATGCAATAAACTTGTGCATTATCATCCTCCCCTTAATTAGATTTATTGTCTCCAAAATAAGAAAATTTTGCACTCCATTCTCTTTCAAAACCTCAACAACCATTTCTCCCTACAACTAAACTTACAAAAAAGTATAAATATATAGAAAAAAATAATTAGATGATCCAATTCCAAGCTCAAACTAACAAAATATATTTTCACTCCCTTCTTAAAATCCTAATTGTGTTACCTTAAATCCCTAAATTGACTACAATTTGTAGGAAACCAGTTGCATATTAGAGTATTTCATAGTTATCTTAAGATGTTTTGAGCATTGCACAAACCCACATTTTTTTTACAACTTCTACAAAACCCACCAAGCACACAAACTATTCAATGGTGAGCTTCTATGTTTCAAAGACACTTTTATGCAATATGTAGATAGATGGGTTTAAATATTGCACATTTTTTAGGATCCTCAATGGTATACCCAAAAGCAAAAGTTTGCACCCAACAATGGAGATGAATGGTGGATGACGAACAACATGTCAATCACAAATTATTTTCAAAACATAGTGTTTTAGTTTGAGTAGTACCCGTGGTCATAAATGTTGAATGTCGTGTTATTATAATCATATTATCAAGTGCAAACGTTGTGCTTATTAGTGAGTTCCTATATGGGATTCATCTTATCACTCCCAATGCTTGCTACCTACCCTACACCACCATCTATTATTATCCAAACAAACTTATGCTTCTTCAGCCTCCCTTTAATTTATTATTCCATCTCCAAAGTGAGAAATTCCCATGCTCCATTCTCCACCAAAACCTTATCAATCTTTATCCCTACAACTCAATTTAATGATAAGTAGATAGAAAAAGAAATAGATAATCTAATTCCAAGTTCAAAGGAAAGAAAAATACATTTTCCTTTCCTTTTCTAAATTCAATTTCGTGACCTTAAATCCTTGCATTGAATATTATTTGCAAGAAACTAGTTATGTATATTGGAGAGTTGAGCATTGGATAACCCCACCATTTTTGGTATTATCTATAAAAAGCATTGTCCATGAAAACTAAACTATTCAACAATGATCTCCGAAGTATAAATGGAACTTTTCGATATCACATGACCCAATGGCATTGGGTCATGTGGGAAACCAAACATCACTCTAAGCATTACTTAGATAAATGGGTTTAAAGACCACACATTTTTTAGGATCCTCCAATGATAGAACCAAAAGAAAAGTTTGCATCCAATGATGGAGATGAGTGGTATATGATGAACAACATGTCAACCGAATGTTCTTCAATTATCTAAAATCTCATGCTCTCCAAGGACGTCGACACCTTGGCATCTCCAAGGAAACCAAAATCTTGCGTATGAGGTTTCTCTCCCTCTTTCCCTCTCTCTCGTCCCCATTCTTCCCCCACCCCTTCTTTCTCTATCTCTTCCCCTATATCTCCACCTCTCTCTCTCTCTCTCTCTCTCTTTGAGT
>JASDQU010816819.1:21109-35783 GCA_032191745.1 Picea mariana
CTCATATTGCAACAATTACAATATTAAAATTACTAATTTAATTAATGCTAATAATTATATGAATATATTTAAAACAATAATGAAACTTTAATATCCACAAATATTCCATTAGAAAATGAGAAACAAAATTGAAAATACATATATACAATTTTAACATCTTTTTAAAATTAAACTTTACATATATAAACTTTAAACATCTTTGTAAATTTGAAGCATTATTCTTTTTTTATTGAGAAAACAAAATAGTACTACTCTTCTAATATGAAAATACAATAAAAGTCAATGATATGGTTGGTTGATATCAACTACTGAGTGGCGAAAATGCTTTTCGTGGATAGGGTATTGATTTATTAGACTTTCATGTTTAGTTTGGGCTTGAAGGAAAACATAAATGCATTAAAAGTTTTTCATATCCACAACTTTAAAGTGAGTATTATTAAGTTTTTTTACTTCTTTAATTTTTGAAATAATATTTATGTGTAGTTTAGTCTTATTTTTATAGTGATATTTTGAATAAATATAATGAAAATATTTGTAATAAATTATGTATTTGTAATAAATGAATAAATATATTTACATTTTAATTTAATATAATTCTAATTTAAAGCTCTTCTTTTAAGACACTAGTTCCCAAACTCTCATTTCTTTGATGTTGAAGCTTTTAAAAAGCTCCCAAATTCTCAAAAGAGTTCCCAACTAATTGGGGACATTCCCAACTAGTTCCCAAGCTCCCGAAATTTTGGGAGCTTGGAAACTAGATATTGAAAATGCCGAGAACGATTCCCATGCAACATTGTAAATTTCTTACCTGAGAAAAGATAAATACCGAGCTGATAGGATGTTGTGAGACTTAAATCTCCGGAAATCCATCGAGGCGAGAGCTGAGATCTGTGTCCCAAGGCCAAGCTGTTTGAATGGAATTAATTTGGAGGTTTATAAAAGCCATATTTATACTTAAATGGTTTAGAAGAGAAGGCTGTAACTGTCGTCTCGTAGAATTGTTGAACTTCCTTGTGAGACGATCACCAGGCTCCGAGTTACGGTAAGGAGATTCGGATTTCGATTCTAGGGAACTTAAAGTTACCTTAATTTCTCAAGAAGCAACATTTATCTTTTTTTGACGTGGAATTATTTAATAACCCTTCTAGGACGTGCTGGACCCCTCTACGAACTGTGACGTGTTGAATTTTGAACTGTGACGTGTTGAATTTTGATCGCTGGGTAGGATACTATTCGGTACGAATCTTTAATGAAAAGTGTTGAATTTTGATCGCTGGGTAGGATACTATACATGATTCGGTACGAATCTTTAATGAAAAGTTATTTGTGCGTGGCTCTGCCTCTATCTACGACTATGTCAATCGCTTTTTATAATTTTAAAATTTTTTATATTCAAAAATTTGTTTTGCTAAAACCGTTATTTTTCATTAATATAAAATCTGACCAGTTATCTCGCTTACGTTTCTAAATTCTTGTTATTTGAGTTGTATTAAAATTTGTTAAAAGTTTTAAAGTGAAGTTCGATCAATATGAAGGGACAGCTTCTATGCAATACCAGTTAAGACAGAGCTTATATGGATTAGAAGTCAAATCGTTTTGAGTTGAAATCCAATTCGCTTTGACGATTAACAACCATTTATTAAACTTATTGGATTTGCAATTCGCTTTTGGATTTGCAACTGCACTTTCATAGTTCCGTAATCCTGGGATATGTAGAGTTGGCTTCTATTCTCTCGTAAATAAGCAATAGGAAGAAGATAAGTGAAGAAACGAGATATAAGGTATTTAAACCTCTTTACTAATATTATGTACTCAGTTGAGCCAATACAGTAATAATAATATAATATAAGTAGTAGAATAGAGCTCCACAGCACCATGAAAGAAAGGCTTGATGAGTTGTTCTTACATCCTTGGCAGAGCCAGGATCAATAGGAAGCGCAGGAGGTGTCTCTTGGCATCTTAATCCTTGAAGTGAGAGAGTAACTATTGCTTCAATGATATTTTGAGGTTAAAATAAAATTTATTATGTTTGGATATGATATGATAAATTTTATTTGGATATGGTAAATATTGCATATTTCAATTAAATATATTAACGAATTTTTGATACTCTTTCGTACCTTATCGAATTAGAATTTGAATCCAATTGAATCCAAACTGGCTAACTATACTCTGAATCACCAGCACAAACAAAGCAATATGTGGTATAATGGAAATGTTTTCTATGTCCATCCGGGCGTTCAAGCTGGTCGATGACTTGGGATGCATCCCGTGCAAAAGTCTGCCCTAGTGAGGGCATCAGTATTGGTTTCACCATCTTAATCAAATACTTCCCTTCACAATGTGAGTTTCATAAGGCTATATATAGAGAGAGATCCACAATTTGTTGGCTATATAGAGAGTCATAATTTGTTGATTACTATGAGTACAAATTGGGTTGGATAATTATGTAGCTTAATTTTAGTTTAGTTATTTTATATAAAGATATTAAGTATGTTTTTTTTTTTTAGCTCTAATTTATAGAGAGAGAAGGGGGGAAATAATAAAAGGATGATATTATATTTCAGTTTTTTTTTATAACTTTAAGTTCACCCTAAATCTGAAACTGTATATCTCCAAAGTGATCGAAGGATGATATTATATTTCAGCTTCACTTTATGATCTAATGGGTATGATTTAATTTAACTCACTAATTCCAAATACTTAGGCATTTGAATTAAATTAAACTTCATTAAATACAAAATTAAATTCACTTTAATAATCAAGTCGATGGGACAGTACTTATCTAATGCTACATACATCAACACTCCATCTTAGTGAGGAAGGTACTTTTGGAAGAGCCACCTCGAACTGATTCTTCTTCTGACCCTGGAACAATGTTTCACACATCATCCTTGTCACTAGCATCCCTCCAACCTTGTTGGTTAGTTACTCCTTCAATACTGAAAGTAACGGAATCGATGATGCTACATATCAATGCCACAAAGTTTGGAAACTTCATCGAAGGCCTCCTCTCCTTCAATGTGCTCCTAGGAGCTTCCTACTTCTGATCATCCACCAATGCCATCTCGTGACAACTCGTTCTTCTGACATAACTAGATGGGGCCAAATCCCTCTTCTGATATGAAGGTCGACTCCCCACATCAGAAATTTGTGAACTTTTCTCATCCTTCGACTACTCACCCTCTAGATCCTCCTCCTCCTCATCCTCAGGCATTGACATCGATCCATGACCCAAGATCCCCTTGGATCATCTTACATGATTTCCCTACAACCTGTATACCCTGCATTCTCTAACACCAATGCTAATTGTTGTGTCAGGGCTAGCCCCCTCTAAACGCATGGACACTTTTCCATTTTGGAACAAGACTACATAGCATTTGTCCTCGAGAGATGAAATAGAGAGAAAATTCATACTCAACAATGGGACATATAACACATCTACCACCTACAGAGAAACTCTTGACTCTAATTGAAACCTCAATGTCCCAACTCCCTTTACACCATACATGGCATGAGGGCCAAGCTCCACATGTAGATCTAAGTCTGTTTATGACCAACTAGTGAACAACTCATGTGTCCCCAACATGTTCTTTCTCCACTGAGAAAATAAATACATCCAAATACTAAGGCACTTCTCTGTGTTTCTCGATTATTTACAACAACTTCCCGACGAAGTCTCTAGGCTTCTCGATAGTCTGCCTCTTGGTTTGCAATATGTTGGTTGGTTGGCGACCCAGCCAGACTTTTCAGTGGTTGGTCTTCCCCTGTAGACCAACTTCCATCTCTTATCTTGGCAACTAGCGACCTGTGTTGTCATCTATTTGCTACATTATTTCCCTCTATCATGCGATCCTTCTCAACCCTAACCTCTGCCAACTTCTTCACGTGCTTTTCAGACAACCTTTTTCTCTGTCGCGACCCGTGGTTACTCCCCTACTGGTAGTCGAGATGCTATGGATATCGAGTAATGTCTACATCCCACGGCCTAAGCCTCCCATGTGCTTGTTTTGCAACTCATGACGTCTTCTATCAAGATCACATGGACCCTTTGACACAACTACTAGTGCAACCTCCAGCCCACTCTTCATGGCCACTCCATTGCTCTCTCCCTAACTCCAGTCTATACGAATCTTCTACTAGTCGACTGTTATCTCCCAACCATCACCTCCAGCTGGATTCCTACTTGATCCTACTTTCTCATGATCAATATCGAGTTCATCCTCCCCATTGTTGTGGCACAACACTTACTCAATGCTCTCACAATATAGCACAACCCCAACACACCACTCATCCTACATCTTTATTCTTCTCACAAAAATGTACGTTGTGGCGACATAGAGGCCATACCTCTTCTCCAGTATTTTTTAAATTCAACTTTACTTCTAGCTTGCAAAAAAATGTGTTCATGCATTGAAAATCACGATTTTTGTTCCGGGTTCATCCTTTTAGAGATCACACTTTGATACCATGTTAAATTTCTCTTAACCCATCACTCGGAAATTAATTCTGAATACATAAATTATTGAATAAAATCGCATCTGAGTTATAATGAAACATTAGAGCGGAAGAAAATAAGGAATCCATACACAAAGTACACATGTAATTTATGGGTAAAATACCCATAGAAAAAACCCATAAGTGAAAAGTAGTACCTTGTTGATTTTATTAGATAAAATGTGACCTCCCATCATGGGATAATGACCCACTTGAGAAAAATAAAAACCAACAAAATAACCTGTCCTATCACACTTTGTTTCTACACCTTTATTTCCCCTTTAATATTTTCCTTGCCCCCTGCCTCTGCACACTTGGATGAAATTCCTTCTTCACCCAATCAATGAGATCTCATTCATGCATTCTATGTGTGTATACTCTTCTCACATAGGATTTCTTTTATAACCTTGAGTTTACCCTAAATCCAAAACCATATATCTCCAAATTGATCAAAAGTTGAGATTATATCTCACCTCCACTTTCTGATCTAATGGCTAGGAATTAATTTAACCCACTAATGACAAATACTTAGGAATTTGAATTAAATAAACTCCATTAATTACCAAAGTACATTCAATTTAATGATCACTTTATTAAAGTGAATCTCCCAAGTCCTGAGAGGCATTAATGATGACTCCCATGTGTTAGACACAAACTGACGTGGAATAAAACACCTTGTTTTTCCCCAACGTTGTAATTATGTTTAAGACTTTGTATGATGTAATTATGAAGCATGTAGTCATGCTTTTATTAATAAAATAAACCAAAACATTGTCTAAGAGAGAACATTCTTGAATGTACTGGCCATGATACACAAGTGGGAATTGATGAAGCAGGGATTGATTGAGAGGTTGGGTGAAGTGGAGTTGAGGTTTTTTTTATGAAGAAAACATGAAGTTTGTTTAACAAGTTAATGTATGTTGGTTAATAATGAACTTACAATTTTCAGCGTACCCAATTTGAATGGAGCCACGTGACTAGTTATGGAAGGTCAAGGAAGTGGTTGAATTAGTTAATGGTTGTTGAAGGTTTTGTCTCTTTAAGGAGGCAAGGGCCAATTGAATGATCTGACAATGAGAAACCACAAATTTTCCCCTTCAGGATTGGAACTTCGGACTACGAACCCTTGCAATTTTGGGTATGTGGGGAACCACACCTATTGATATATTTTCCTCATAGACAACATGACCACATAAAGGTGTATAATGTATAGGAGGTAACTATGGTAAATGATGTAGCCATAAGCGTGTCGAGAATATATGCAGTCATGGAAAATCATAAAATTGACCACCAAGCCTCTGTGGTGGAGTTAGAAGGTATTATTGTTAATCAACCTATCTTTATTTAATTGAATTAGGTTCTAACCTTAGTTATATTTCACCTTGAGTTGTTGAGTCATTTTCATTACAAAAAAAGAAACATGTGAGAGCATGGTTGGTTCAGTTAGCCACTATAACCAAGAGAAAAGTGATTTAAGTGATTGAAGTGTGTCTAATTGAAATGAGTGGAATATAGACTCAAAAGGCCTTGAATATCATATCACTAGGAACATACAATGTTTTGTTTGGAATAGATTGGCTAGATGATCACAAATAAAATTTAAATTGGTATAAGAAGGTTTTGGAATGTGAAGATGAGGAGGAAAATGCAAGGATTTTGCAAGGCATTTGGAAGCCAGTTTCAATAAGGAAAATATTAGCGTTGCAACTCAAGAAGTTTAGTAGAAAAGGGTGTCTCTTGTATGAAATACAAGTATTTATCACAACATAGAGCAAAGAGTTGAAGCCTGAAGATTATCCTATTCCATGGGAGTTTAAGGATGTGTTTCTAGACGAGGTGCCTCAACTACCTCCGAAAATAGATATTGATTTTTCAATAGATATGGTGCTTGAAGCTGTGCCAAAATACAAAGTGCCTTACATGATCAGCACACCAGAGTTGGTGGAGATGAAGGTGCAGTTGAAGAAAATGTTTGATAAGGGTTATATTAGGCCGCGTGTATCCCCATGGGGACTGCTATAGCAGGAAAACCCCTCTTCGGACTACACAAAGGGCCTAAAATGTAGGCAGAGATAACTGTCTAAAGTCTCCTACTTTTTATCACTATCCCAACATTACCCCACAATCATACATAACAAGAGAAAGGGATCCGGTAGGCATACCTTAAACTCCATGTCCGGTGTCGATCCCTTTGCGCTTGGTTGTTTCCTGACTGCAAGTCTCCTCCCAAGGCTGACCTGCATTCATCAAAAGACAAACAAGAAACTACAAGCATGCATTCTACATATGGATTAGTGCGTTAGACATCATAAACAAGAAATGTAAACAAATCATATAAGTTCAAGACGTCATTTGGAGGGACAGAAAATGTACTTCTTTATATTAATCTCACAAAAGTCGCTTACAAAATGAGACCGGTATGGCTCCTTGAACTTGGTCCTGGGCTCCTCTTCAACATGCACCAAATGCTTCCACATCTTCTTCTCCTCTTTAGTTCTCTCTTAGGGAAATGGTAAGGGATTTACAATTGGGGCAAAGGGGGATTGATAAAATGGGTAGATTTTCTTTGTTCTCGTGCTTCCCTTTACAATGGGACCCCAACCCCTTCTTTTATAGGCCAAAAGGGATAGTAACAGTTGGGGTGACTGGCTATGGGTAGTCAAATGGTTAAGTAACGACCCGAAAACCAGTGTCCTATGAAAATTTCCTCATTTCACGATATTTTGTGAGTGTACGTGGGATGTAGTGGCTCAACAAGCATGTGTACGTGAGAAGTAATGGTGCAGGGCGTGTATACCTTCAAAATGATGGTTTTTAAAAAAAATGTTCAATAATGGCTTGGTAAAGATAGCAAGTAAGATGGCCCGATGCCAGGTATGCATGTCAGGTGCAATTTAGGGTTATAACAGATGCCCCCTAATGTGTGAGGTCAGAAGAGCATCTGATGGCCGAAATACATTACAAATATTCACTAGTGTACGATGGGAGTGAGCCCAAGGACCGGAGTTCAGGAGGTGCCATCTACAAAAATAATAATTTGTCTCAGCAAGGAGGGCATACCCATGCTCGATATGAAATAAAATCATGGTTTCCAATCAAATACACTATGGATCCATGTCATATAACCATATAAAGTGTAGCTGCGAGCAATACACAGCGGATCTACATCTCAAAATAAAAATATATATACATGTATAGTATCCATTGTTTAAGAATCCAATGACGCCTGATGGATGGAGATGAGGCCTTCAGAGCTCGAGCAACAACTTCAGAATCTTCAAAACTTGGGTAGGAGTGTAATGTGAGTATATGACTTCACTACCCATAGGTCTTCGACGGCTCGTCGGTAACAGATAAGAGGATATTGATCATCAGGCATAGAAAATCATTGATTTTGAGCAAGGACTTGATTGGTCTTTTGGGATGGTCGGGCATGAGGACATGAGACAAACTGCAGAAGGGTCGGCTCAAGTTTAGTAAGACTTGCCTTGGAAAAACAGAAGGATGTGATTTGTCCAAGGGTGACTCATTGTGCTGTCAACAAAAAGAAAATACTTTTTCCTTCCTCTTTTTGGGGTATATTTGAATTTTTTGTCTTTTTCAATAATTTTGGGAAGCTTGAAAAAGAATAAAGAATGCTACGTTACAAAGGATGATCGAGTGTCACAGACATACTAGTTCCAAGCACAAAGAACAAATTTATGCTTAGAGCAAGGGGACATATGTAGGAAAAGGACACTCGAGAAAAATCCTCCATGGGTCAAGGTGTCAAGACGCAGAGGAAAAGTGTTACAAGGCTTGCATATAAAGCATGCTTTAGATGGTTCAATTGAGAGCAACATGTTGTCGGCATGAGGCCAAAGACGCGGGAATGCAAATGCGATTAACAAGACACAATGATAACGTCCTTCGATGTGATTTTAACGAGCCAAGAGAAGGTAAGCTTGGTGGTTTTTCATTTTTAGAGAGTCTGAAAAAAGCATAAAAGGAGACTCCACTAGGGTACCTTTTCCAAAGGTAGTCTAGTCGGTTCAAAAAAGGGGTAAAATAGCACCGAACAGATGTCTATTCAAAATCATTTTAACGAGTGTGACAAAGACAATATCACTTGGAAATATTTTCATTTTTAAAGAGTCTGAAAAGAGCTTAACTATGGACTCCATCAAGGATGTTCATCTGGACCAATTTAACGAGTGTGAAGAAGCAAGGTCACTCGGCTATCTTTTCAATTTTAGGAAGTCTGAAAAGAGATTAACTATGGAATCCATAGGGGTTCTTTTTTCGTAAGTGTTAGTCCCTCAGGCCCGAAAAAGGGTTAAATCTATACCTGAGAATACTCTTCTAGAGAACCAAGGTTCCTAGAGTATACCTTTGTTCATATTTTTGACCATCCGGACCGAAAATGGGGTAAACTACCATCGGACAGACATGCCTTCAAATTTCAGTTTAGCAAGCGTGAAGGGCAACAAGATCCGCTTGCAGTCTTTTCATATTTAGAGGGTCTGAAAAGGGCTTAAAAGAAAACTCGTTGTGTTTTGGGAGTCTCGAGGGTAAGGTCAAGAGTGATAATGAATCATGCAAATGAGGCTCATACTCATAATTAGGAAAAAATAATAAGGACACCCGAACCTATAGTCATTAGTGACGACATGGACACCAAAATGCAACCAGGATCTACCTAGGGTATCCATGTGAAGGTAGGATCTACCACTAAATTATGACACTTCTAGAGCAAGAGTGAGGGTTCCATGTCATAATTCGGTGGGATCGATCCTATGGAAAAGCGGAAAAGACAACGAGGTGCAGCAAGTGGAGGTGGAAACCTAACTTACATGCACAAAGTTGAAAAAACAACTTTTTACCAAAAGACCTTTAAAATAACCCAACTCTCCAAAAAGTTTCCCAATACCCAAAGTAACGCTTATCGTAACATTCCATAAGAAACTCATGAACCATACTAAATCATTTTTAAGTTTATAAAAAATGACAAAAAGGGCCAAAAATGTCTATAAATAGAAGTTTGGCAGAGCATTATCACTATTACGAATTAAGAATTGACCAAAAGTAAAAAAACACCCCTTTGTCAAAAGAGTTGATTCCGGGAGCTTTAGCGGATGAAATGAACTTCTGCTTGGACCAAGTAAGTATAAAATAGCCCCTCCTACATTTCCATTCCTCCTTTTTGTATTTGTTTTTGTTTTTTTGGGGGCGCTGACCTTTAAAAGGGTCAGCCCTTCGTGTATGCGGGTTGTCCAAGCACAACCCGCGTGTACACGCGACTGTCCTCAATACAGCCCGCGTACACCCTCAATAAGTGGAAAAAAGGAATGCAAGAGTTAACTCTCCATTTTTTTTTTGTGTTTGTAGGATGTATGTTCATTGGAGAGAGAGGGAACATGAGGACTTTGATTTTTTGGTCTCAGAAGACCCCACTGTTGTCACTGTCTTTTCACAATGCTGGTTGCTAAAGTTATTCCAGTGTCCGTTTATGAGGGCACAACCGAGGTTGCTAAATACATTGATAGATTAACGGAATCCTAAAGCAGAGGCATACATGCTCGAGGGGAAATCGTTGACTTCAATGACTGAGAACATTTACTTTCTGACTAGCCTCTCGAGGAGAGGGGATCCAGTCAACTTGCGCACTTTTCCCCTCGGGCCACACAACATCGAGGAGTTGATTGGACTGCACTACGAGGATGGTACTGAGAAAGTAGCTTCTCAGGTGCCTATTCATAAGATCAACAACCTACCACTGAAAGAGATTGTTCTACTCATTGGCCGGATCACTGGATCCGCAACTTTGCATCAGGCTTCTCAGGCGCACATGCATTGTGCAGTTCAATGCTTGAATGCACAAATTTTTGACTGGAGCACAACCATGCTGACATGCATGAAGAGACAATTGACATATTGTCGAGTGTGAGCGCATATGAACTTCGGGTTTGGGACCATTTTGTGTTCCTTCTTCTTTGAGAGGTTACCCAACATTAGTTCTTGAGAGACTATACGAGGGCATGAGGCCACTTTCCCGACGCTATGCAGATGGGTGGCATTGTTTCCGTGACAGGGTGGGGGGAGGACCATTGAGGCCTTCAATGACAAGTTTTTTGACTGGTGGTCTCGACAAATTTCGGTGATAGAGAACTACCCCTATGCCGGGATCAACTTCTCCAGGGACCTTGACATGGCTGCACCTCCAGGAGTAGATCGAGGAGAGTTAGGTATGCTTTTTTTTTCAAAGTTATTTAATTTTTATTTCTTTTTTATATATATCATTTTTTTTGTGTACTAGAGTATCTGACAAGTATGTATCTGTTATGTGCAGATGTGGGACCAGTGCGTCGAACAAATTTCACGAGGACCAGGTGGCATCCTCGACCAAAGGCAGGACCAACAACAGCAGGGGGGCATCCAATCGGAGAGGTTGATAGAGTTTTGAGACGGGTGGACGGAACCTTACCGTGCTTACTCGCACAGTCCCAATGGCAGAGATCGAGGACTTGCCACCATCGATGCAACCTCATGAAGTTGGGGTGCCACGAACCTGGGTCTAGCTCTTCCGGAATTTGGAAAATGTTGTTGTTCACTACGGAAGGGCCAACAGGCCCCGGCCTTAGCTAGGCTAGACTACTTATGTGTCGAGAGCAATTTTTGTATATTTTTTAGGGCATAATCCTCGTGACTCTGACTGGACATATTTTTAAGGCGCTTGCGCCCACCCATGTACTCTGATATTTTTTGATATATATAAGGATCTTTTTTATATTTTTCCATCTTATGGATTACATCTACTTTACGAATGTATTTACATGTGTGTGTGTGTTTTTTTTCTTACATGTGTGCAAAATGCCAATCTAATATATGATTAGCTAGAGTATCTGTGATTTTATTCAATCTCCTAGGAACATGGATATATGTAATGTAATCAAAGCTTCATTCTAAGAGACATACCCTAAGGAATCGTCGGTGTAGAGTCGGATCGTGAACGCGATAAACCCTATTTAACTAGGACACAACCATCTGAGCATCTAAGTAGACTTAGAGGTGATAGATACCATGCGACAAAGCGTCACAAAGAAACTCTAGAACTGCGTTGTATTCGAAAACATTATTTGTGGCGTCACCTAAACAAATACCTCCTGAAGATAGAAACTTTCCCCGAGGTGTGAAAATCACCCAAGCTGCGGAAGCAAGCCTTCAAGTGTGCTAGCTAGCATTGTCCACGAACCCAATGACAACCTCTAATTCACATAACATCTGCTACAGTGAAAAAGATGACATAAAAAATGACACGTCCATAAAACCAAAAGACAAAAACTAAAAGAACAAGGTACAAGAACTATACATATGTTACAAGAAGTCACTCAAGGTGACTGACCTACGAGTAATACTTCTTGAGGTAGAGCCCATTTCTAGGTTCTGCCAAAGCATTTCCCTCAAAATCCACCAGACGATAAGCACCCTTCTTTAGAACCTCCTTCACGATGAAAGGTTTGAACCACATGGGTTTGAACTTGCCTGCCCCTAGGGGGTCCTTATCTTGGTCATAGACTAGGACATGGTCGCTTTCAGAGAAAATCCAAGGACAAACGGATCGATCATACTGACACTTGACTTTGTGTTTGTGAGCCTCGTTAGCTTAGGCTGCACCCCAATGCTACTCATCGAGCTGCTCAAGATATAATAAACGCTCTTCAAGCAATGAAGTGTCTGGAAATAACTATATTGCCAACTTTAGAGAGGGGATCTGACACTCTATAGGCAAGACTGCTTCCATCCCGTAAATGAGTTGAAAAGGTGAGAAACCGGTTGCAGTCTTAACAGACATTCGATAGGCCCATAATGCCGAGTACAACATTAAATGCCAAATTAAGCTGGCCGAATTGATCATTCATTGTAAAATAGTGTTCAGGGATTTATTCACAGCTTCCACCTGACCATTCACTTGTGGGTAGTAGGGTGATGAATGTTCTTGCCTCAACCCAAGCTTTGATGTTAACTCTGACATCATTTTGTTCTGAAATCGACTTCCATGGTTAGTGACAATATCTCTCGGGATGCCAAAACTTGCTATTATCTGGTTAAACAAAAAGAGAGTTGCAGTTTCCCCATCATCTTTAAACGTTGGCATAACTTCGACCCACTTCGTGAAGTAGTCTACTGCTATGATGATATAATGGTGACCCCTTGTGGAAGGAGGTTTGCATGTAGCATAATCAATCCCCCACTTGGTGAAGGGACCAACTTTGATGACAGGAAACATGGGAGTGGGATGTGCCCTCATCTTCCGAGAGAAGATCTAACATGGGTGGCACTTCTTGACCAATTCAACACAATCTTTGATTAATTTCTGCCAAAAGTAACCAGCTCATAGAATATTTTGGGTTGTTGCCAACCCAGAAAAATGACCACCACATGCTCCAGTGTGGCAATTGTTAAGCACGATTTCCACCTCTTCATGGATGAGACACCGACGAAGGATGCAATCTACACCTCGATGATATAGAGTGTCCTCGAGTATGAGATAGATTTTGGCCTGATGGTGTATACGACAACGCTCATCATGAGAAGAAGAGGTAGGGAAATTCAAATTATGGAGATAGACTAGTATATCTATGTACCAGGGGTCCAAAGACATGATCAAAAACATGTCTCCTTTGATAGGTGACTCTTCAGGTATAACATCTCTTGATTCGACCGAAAGTTTTGAAATGAGTTCCACAAACACCGATGACTTTTTGGATTTCGCCGAAACAAAATCCAAGTCGAATTCCTGGAGGATAACTATCCATCTACTGATCTTTCCACCAATTACACGTCGTGTCAACACGTACTGAAACAGATTCACAACAACAATGACGGTGGTCTTGCAAAATAAGATGTAGTGATGGAACCGTTGGACAGCATGAATTATTGCCAACACAAGTTTTTCAATGTGGGAATAATTGAGTTCTAGTCCAACCAAACCTCAGCTCAGGTAATAAATCACATATTCTAAGAGAAAATCATCCTCCTATACCAAGACCATACCAATGGTCGACTCCGCAGCGACCAAGTACAATAAGAAATCTCTATTATAATTGGGTGGCCGAAGCAGAGGGGTAAACGTGAGGGTGTGTTTCAATGCTTCAAAAGAGCATTGAGCAGCTTCATCCCAATGGAAAGGAACACCCTTCTTCAATAAACGCATGAAACCCTTTGTGATCTTAGCATAGTTCACGATGAAACGTCGTAAAAAGTTCTCTTTTCCTTGTAGACTCTGAAGCTGAGGGATTGTGCACGGGGGAGGAAACTGAACTATTGCCTCAACCTTTAGAGGATTGACCATGATCCCTATTGTCGAAACAATGAAACAAAGCAAACAACACGATGTGATTCAAAAACTGCATTAGTTTGGATTCAAGAAAATCCGGTAGTAGCGACATCACTCAAAGATAAGTCGGATGTGTGCAGGATGATCAACTCTCTTGTAAGATCGTGATACTAAATCATCAAGATATGCCTCGACTATGTGTTTGAGGTTATGGAAAGAAAAATATATGGCCCGCTGAAATGTAGCTCCAACATTTTTCAGACCAAAAGGCATCTTCTGATAAGTTAATGTACCCCACGGATAGATGAAAGTGGTTTTTTGTTGGTCTTCGGGCTTGATCTGTATCTGATTGTATCTCGAAAAACCATCCATGAAAGAAAAGGATTCACAACCTCCACACTCATCGACTATATGATCAATAAATGGCATGGGGAAATTGTCTTTTGGACAGGCTTTGTTCAAATCATGGAATTCCGTACATACGTGAATCGTACCCTGTTTTTTATTGACTGGAATGGGATTTGACACCCATTGAGTCAATTGGACGGGGTAGATGAAACCATCTTGGAGTAGTTTCTCTACTTCAGCCTTAATAGCTGTTGATTTCTTAGGATTGTATGGATGAAGCTTCTGTCGGACCATCTTAACATAAGGATATATCGTAATTTCATGTTCAACGATTCTTGGATCTATGCCTGGCATTTCCTCATAAGACCAAGCAAACACGTCGCAAAATTCCTTAAATAAATATGTGTAGATTTGAATCTCCTCGGGGGAGCAATCCACTCCGACGAAGATATTCTCCACGATGCTAGGGTTTCTAGAGATATCGATAAGTATCATTTGAGCAATGTTTTCCAT
>JASDQU010816819.1:52966-66142 GCA_032191745.1 Picea mariana
GGTTGCGTGATTGGGAGGTTGTGAGATTGATAGAGGCACTAACAGTTAAGCCTAGCCCATGGTTGCATGTGGAAGGAGCCATACCCGTATCGCCAGATCAGGTATCGCAAGATTGAAAGGGAAATTTGGGAGCCTTAAGTCTCGAACTCGCGAGATAGCGATATTTAGTCGATCTCCCGGTAGTCAAAGGGGAGACCTCAGAGGAAGATTTCTGTGGGTGCAGATTTCCCGATAGGGAAATAGAAGAACCTTTGAGTTCTTCAGGCCGAGAAGAAGAAGGTCCTGTGAGAGCAGACGTGCCTGGGTGGTGTGCCCCTGCGTCATCCTGCTAAAAGTGGAATTAGAAGAGGCAAAAAAAATAGAGGACATTCTGAAACAGAAGTTATCAGAAAAGAAGGCAATATGTGAAGCCTTGGAAGAAGAGGTAGTAAAAACCAGAAAAGAGATGGAGAAGTTTAAAGCATTGTATCTCCAAAATATTCCAAGCATTAAAGCCTCAACATAACTAAATGATATTCTAAGCAAAAAAAGATCTCCTTTGTTGAAGACTGGTTTAGGCTATGTAAGTGGTTCAAGCAGCGAACAACCAGAAAGCAAAGAGTCAGTAAAGATGATCAAGTTCCAAGTCATCAGATAATCAGACCATGTGAGTACTCTTCCACCAAAATCTAATAAAGACAATATGATCCCTAATAAAAAACAAAGGTATCAGAAGATGGAGCAACAAATGCCAAGAATAAGGCCATCCTTCAGGTACCAAAATTTATTCCATGGTTATTGTTTTTACTGCTCTAATTTTGGTCATAAGATTGAAAAATTTCAAATTAAGTTTAAAGACATGCAACTGAGTAGATCAAGAAACAAACAATCTTTGCAACATA
Organism: Picea mariana; assembly: GCA_032191745.1. Taxonomy (NCBI): domain Eukaryota; kingdom Viridiplantae; phylum Streptophyta; class Pinopsida; order Pinales; family Pinaceae; genus Picea; species Picea mariana. The sequence goes on from JASDQU010816819.1 coordinate 53,848, forward strand.
GAACCAAACAACCAATGAGTAGACAAAGCTGCACCAATCACTTTGAACTATTGAACATTTAGCTCGAATTAATAACTGTCATAACTTCGGCCACAAAGCTGAAAACTTCCATCTGAAGAATTACAAAGCAGATCCAAGGATAAAACCCTTAGCTATAAATGTCAGCACGTGGAAAAAGAAAGATAGTGAAAATTGTGGTCTAGTAAGTTTAGCTCAAAAACAAAAAGACCCCTGGTATATAGACTGTGGATGTTCCAAGCACATGACTGGAGACAAGGTTAAATTTATGTCTATAAGTAAAATCAAAACAGGAAATGTGACCTTTGGAAATGATGAACCAGGTAAAATCGAGGGTAAAAGAATGGTGAGTTTAAGTAATGGCAAAGGAAAAGCCCAGGATGTTTTTCTTATAGATGGGATGAAACATAATTTGCTCAGTGTAAGTCAAATTTGTGATAGAAGATGTGAAGTGGTGTTCACTTCTAAATATTGTAAGATAAAGTATGTAAACTCAGGAAAAGTGGTGGCTAAAGGTGTAAGGACAGATAATAATGTATATGTGCGCAAAGAAGATAGAGAAAAGTGCCATCTAAGAAAACATAACGAAAGTTTGTTATGGCATAGGAGACTTGGACATCTAAACTTTGACCACTTAATCAAGATAAAAAATCTTGAGGCAGTAAAAGATCTTCCAAGAATATCAAAGCCACAAGATTCTGTGTGTAAACCCTGCCCAGTAGGAAAGCTAACCAGGACACAGTTTAAATCCAAGAGCTCTAATTCAATAGAGAAACCACTCCAATTAGTTCATATGGATTTATGTGGACCATCAAGATAGGAAGGCACATGGAAGGAAAATTACTCCATGCTGATCATTGATGATTACTCCAGGCTCACTTGGGTTGTTTTTCTCAAATAAAAATCTAAAGCATTTGAGAAATTTAAAATATTTAAGGCTTTAATTGAGAATCAAACATGCAACAGTTTAAAGGTTATAAGATTAATTAGAGGAGGAGAATTTATGTCAAGTGATTTCAAGGAATTCTATGATAAACATGGGATCAAGAGAGAATACACAATCCCAAGAACTCCACAGCAAAATGGAGTAGTTGAGAGGAAAAACAGAATAGTTCAGCAAACGTCTAGGTCAATGATGAATGAGAAGAACATTGGCCAAACCTACTAGGTAAAAGAAATATACACAACAATCCATATTATTAACAAATCTCGCCTCAGACCACACAGTGACAAGACACCTTATGAACTGTGGTATGGAAGACCTAATTCAATCCAACGCTTCAAAGTCTTTGGGAGTAAGTGCTACATAAAGAATAATAATGAAAACCTTGGCAAGTATGATGATAGGGCTGATGAAGGCATCTTCTTAGGGTATGCTACAAAAAATAAAGGATACAGATGCTATAATAAGAGGCAGCATAAATTGGTTGATTGCATTGACATAAAATTTGATGGAGTCCCAGTAAGAGAGGTGAGCAATATTGAATCAACAACAGAGGATATAGTTGAAGTTGAAGATGAACATGTCCAAGAATAAGAAAAATAAGACTATGAGTCAGATGAAGATACAAATACTCGAGCAGACTGAAATCGGCAGACAACATCAACTATTTCCTTTAGAATTACTCAAAAGAATTATCCTGCAAGTCATATAATTGGTGAGAAGGAAAAAGGTGTACAAACTAGGAGAAGGATAATGAAAGACACCGAGTAGTCACATATAGCCCTCATATCCATGGTGGAACCCAAGAACTTTGATTAAGCAAGTAAAGATGTAAATTGGTTAAACTCAATGAATATGGAACTGGATCAAATTGAGAAGAACAATACTTGGGAGATTGTTCCTAGACCTGGAGACAAGAATGTAATTAGATCCAAATGAATGTTTAAGAATAAAATGAGTGAGCAAGGAAATATTGTAAGAAATAAATCTAGATTGGTCTACAAAGGGTATGCTCAAATAGAAGGACTGGATTTTGATGAAACATTTGCGCCCGTAGCAATATTAGAAGCTATTAGAATGTTTCTTGACTATGCTTGTCATAAGAAGCTTGAAGTCTATCAAATGGATGTCAAGTCATCTTTTATAAATGGAGATCTAAAAGAAGTCTATATGGAACAACCAAAAAGTTTCCAACTGTCAGATAACCCTGACTTTATCTGGAAGTTGAATAAAGCTTTATGTGGGTTGAAACAAGCTCCTCGTGCCTGGTACTACATACTGGATAAGTATCTTCAAGACAAAGGGTTCAAGAGAGGAAAAATTGACAACAATCTATATATCAAAACAGGGGATAATTATTTTCTCATTGTGTTGGTCTATGTAGATGACATCATCTTCGGAAGTAATAATGCTTCATTGGTACAATGGTTTGCTTCTGCCATGTAGTCTGAATTTGAAATGTCTATGATAGGGGAACTGTCATTTTTTATTGGTCTGCAAATTACTTAGAGGTATGAAGGAATATTTATTTCTCAGGAGAAATATCTAAGAGAAATATTGAAAAAGTTTCAAATGGAATATTTTACACCTATGAGCACACCTATGGTTACTTGATGCCAGATAAAGAAGGATGATTACTCACCTGATGTTGATCAGATTTCATATAGGTCTATGATAGGAAGCCTATTGTACATCACAACATCTCATCCAGACATAATGCATGCTATTGGAATGGTAAGAAGGTATCAATCTGCACCTAAACAGAGTCATTTGATATTTGTCAAAAGAATATTCAAATATTTGAAAGGAACGGATGAACTATGGCCTATGGTATCCTAGGAATCATAATTTTCAATTATCGGTCTATTCGTATGTTGATTGGGATAACTACATGGATGGAAGGAAAAACACGAGTGGAGGTGCATTATTCTTAGGATATTCTCTTGTAGCATGGTTGAGCAAGAAGAAAGGTTCCATTTTCTTATCGACTACAAAAGCTAAATATANATTTCACTCCAAGACCAAACATATACCCATCAAGTATCACTTCTTGAGGGAACAGGTGACCAACACTGTTGTTTATTTGCATTATATTCCATCCAAAGATCAGATTGATGATATCTTCACTAAACCTCTTGCAAAATCTCAATTTGAGTATCTATGCCAAAAGTTGGGCGTGACCCCATTATCAATATAAATAGTCTATCTGATCGGGGGGAGAGTGCTTCTAGTTTATCTTCTCAAGGGGAGCATCGAGTCATTCTTTGTTTTCTGTGACATTGATTTCAAAGGGGGAGAAAAGGGTACTGTATGTATGCTATAGTTTAAGGTCTAAGATGAATAGTGCAACCTTTTAGGGTTGCCATCAATGCCAAAGGGGGAGATTGTTGGCATGTTTTATGGGAAGAGTGTGCTTGTCATTGATGGCAAGAACAACAACGAACCAAACCTTGAGAGAGAAGAAAATGATAAAGCTCAGAAGAGATAACGCTTTTCAGAAGTGCATATGAGGAGGATCAAAGGTCGATATCCTTGAATACTTAGAAAACCTTCTAATTCAGAGAAATCATAAACTTAGGAGGATGAGCGACAATGAATGTTGGATCATTTTTTAGTGGAAGGACAGGATAAGATGAAATATGTGAGATCCAAATAATCCGAATTTTCGTCAGCCGTCAGATTGATTTAAGTGGAAGGACAGGATAAGAAAGGGCTGAGATCTGAGATCTCGATCACCTGAATTTTTTTCAGTCGTCGAATCAAATTAAATGGAAGGATAGGATAAGCAAAGATGGAGAGGTGTTGGATTTAGTCCAAAGCAAAGCTGCATCAAAGACAGATCGAACCATTGATCTAAGATATTGATCCAATGAACATCATTTGTTTCGGGTCTAAAGATGTGAGGAGGTTACGCTCCGAAAAATCTCATTTCAAGAATTCAGTTTGAGATTTGAAATCCCTAAAGCTAGGAGAGCCAGAGAGAAAAAATACATTCTTGACTGTCGGATCATCTGAAGTAAATTTCAGAATTTCAATCATTCGAAGAAGATATCAAGTATCATATCACTTGAAGTGAATCTGGGCCATATCATCGAGAGCTTCAGTTTCAGATTTTAAATCCCAAAAGTCCGGAGAGCCAGAGAGCTGAAATAAATCCTCGACTGTCGAATCATCCGAAGTAAATTTCAGCCATCAGATCATTGTAAAGTTGAAGGACATGATAAGTTAGAATAAGGGCGTGGTAATATTAGTGTCTGATAATTGGGCACTCATATCTACGGTCGACGGGGCATATCGGACCCCCCCAGACCTTTCTAGCTTTAACCGTGGGGGGGGGTTCGAGTTGGTGGTATTTCCCACATGGGACCCTCATACGTGTCACCTTCCTATCAAATCAGACCCCCCTCACTCATTACCACTTATCTCCTAGCCCCCCCTCCTCCAAGAAAACCACCAAACCACTCATACATACCATCTTTCCACTCCCACGTCACACTCCACTACCCTCTACATGTCACGCTCCACTACCGTGCTCTACCTCCACACTCCACTACACTGCCTACATGTCTCACCCACATCAACAGACCACCTCAACAAGGGAATGTGGTATACCACATCAACAAGGACATGTGGAAGACCACGTCAGCAAGGACACATGGAAGTAATCTGTATACTTCGAGGGAAAGTAAAGTTCGAGACTTGAGATTTCAGAAGTCCAGACACCCAAAGGAGATTTGGACCGTTGATTGAGAAATGGGGCCGTAGAACCGTTGATCTGGTTGAAAGGTCAAAATTCCCGAAGTATAGCAGAGTCGTCGATTAAGAAGGACAGGTGTCCATAGATCACCGACTCTGGAAGATTGGCATACAGAGAAAAGCAGGGTTTGATATTTGAAACTCCTGAAGCCTAGATCATGAAATGAATCACAACCGCTGATTTAGGGAGGTTAGATCTGATTTGCAGATTGTGAAAGAACAAATTTGAACCGTCTGTTTAGGATCACTGTCAAGATCATGAGATTGATGGTCGCATTGCATTGCGTGGTCAGAACATGCTTGGGTCTTAATGTTTCATGAGAGGACCACAATTGAAACCACGGTTTTGGAGAAAGGGTACATGTTAGCTGGAGGTGGATTGCGGGGAGAAAAGTGGTTGATCCCAAACCACTCTTGGACGCACTCACAATCATTCTCTTACACAAGGAAGTAGCTCGAGGTCACATGCGACAGGGGGTTAACGAGGAAAGATCTCACACCCACAATTAGGTAGTCTCATGAGATCATCTCCCAAGGTCATATCAAAAGAAGGAGCTAGCACTCACTAAGACCATGATCGTGAAACAACTTTTGAATAGGTGTGTCATCACTATTGGTGGTCACGTAAAGGAAGGGGATTAGAAGCCAAAGAATACAAAATGACTAACTATAACTGCCAGAGAATACAAAGAGTTGCAACTATCAGAGAAGCCAGAGAATCTCAGGATAACGACCACTAATGATGAACAAATTTAGAATAACCGCCGAGGAAGATGAAGAATTGCAACTGCAAGAGAAGCCATAGAATCTCAGGATAACAACCATTGATGATGAATAGATTCAGAATAAACACTAGGGAAGATGAAGAGTTCGAATGATGATTAGGGAGAGGACTTGACATGAGAAAAATATGCAGAGCAAAGAGTATAGTGAGCTTTGCTAAAAAGTTATGCATGGGAGTATGAGGAGAGTTTGTGGAGTACCTGAAGTGGAGATAAAAGGTGCAGTGCATAGAATGTAGACGCATCACAGAGAATAAAATGTTGAAGAGAAGCTAAACAAAGGAGTGTTGTGTGGAGGAAGATAAAGAGCAGAGCATAGAAGAAAAAAAATGCAGAAGAGGAACAGAGCATAGAAGTTGAAGAAGGCAGAGGAGACATGGACATGTAACAAACCATATCAGAGAGACAACAAGTAAGTAAATTTTAATATCTAAGGGTGGTAGGGTGGTGATAGGGAGGATTTTTGTCCTCATAGTTTCAAGTGGGTGCCTGAACACAGGAAGTTGTAGCTTCCATTTGGTTGCATCTAGAAAAACCAGGGTGGTAGGGTGGTGTAAGGGAGAAACATTGTTCTCTGTTATACAAATTGGTGCCTATGTGACTGGAAGTTAGTGATTCCATCCAGTTGGTGTTGGAACACTCAGGGAGTTGGTGCTTCCTTCTAGTGGGTGCTAGATAAACGAGAGAGTTGGTGCTCTTAGCAAGTTGTATCTTGTTAAAGAAGAGGCTGTAGAGTCATTTTGAGTTGGTGCTCAAAAAAATATGATGTACAAAACTTAAAAGATTGCCTATCATTCGAAGAATAAGAGGTTTTCTCCCTTTATGGGTTTCCTCTTGAAATAACTATCTCTATGTATATCATATGTGTGATTGATGTTTATTATTTCTATTGTTCATGTCTTTCATAATCTTGATGATCACTTGGAGAAGGTTAATAATATTTTAATAGGCATAAAATTGTTTAATCACAGTAACAGCTGATTCACCCCCCTCTCTTAGTTGTCTTTGTAATTACAACATCTGCCAACTCCCATGTAGCCTCATCTACTCCAAATTTCTTACATTTTACCTTGACCTACATGATGGTTTGGGTTTGAAGCATTTTTTCTCTCCTGTCCAAGATGCATTGAGGTTCGGGCTAGAATTCTCCCTCTGGTTCCACCTATATCACATTCTAATCAATTACATGATTAGATTCATGTACATATTTATTTAACAAAGACACATGGAACACATTGTGAGCTCTAACAGTAGGTGGTAATGCAATTCTATATGCTACTAGAATTATTCTCTTTAGGACTTCAAATGGTCCACAATATCAGGTAGACAACTTAGCACACATTCCCATCCTCAGGGAACTTCTCTTGGGTTTCACTCAGAGATATATATGATCCCCCACTTTGAACTATCAGTGAGTTATATTGCTATCTTCATAGCTCTTTTGTCTACCATGAGCTACTTTTAAATTGTGCCTTATCTTAACCATGGCATGTTTCATTTATCTCAACAACTCTAGTCCTATTATGATTCGATCCACTAGAGTATACTAGCTCATTAAGTATACACTTTATTCCATACAAAAACTCAAACAAACTCATATTAAATGATTCTTGATAACGATTGTTGTAGGAAAACTCTACCAGGGGTAGATACTCTTCCCACTAGTTAGGTTGATGCATAAGATGCATCATTAACATGTCCTCTATCACTATGGAAACCCTCTAATCATGACCATCTTTTTTAGGAAGATATTCTTTAGTAAATTTCAATTGTGTTCCCAAGCCTGCAAACAAGATTTTCCAAAATCTTGAGGTGAACTTGGCATATCTATCTGAAATGATGGTCTTGGGTAAACCATGCAATCTGAAAATCGCCTTTGTAAAAACATTAGAAACATCTATGGATTTGAAGGTACACTTAATGGGAATAAAATGAGCTTCCTTTCTCAGCTTATCCACTAAAACCATGATCGCACCATGTTTCTTGATTTTCCTTGGTAGACATGTAATAAAATCCATGGCAACCGTCTCCCATTTCCACTATGGGAAATTCAAAGGTTGCAATAACCTAGCAGGATGTCTTCACTTGAATTTTACCTATTGGCATTTTAAAAATTTTGCAATGTACTGAGAAATGTTGAGTTTCATTCCATGCCAATAATATAACTTCCTTATTGTTGCAAACATTTTTTGGTAAGCAGGGTGACCTAGATATGGTCTTCTATGAAACTCTTCCATAACCAGATGCCTCAAATCCATTGAATTAGGCACACACAATATATTATTATACAACATAAGACTATCGGTCCCAAGCTGATATCCTTCATATTTATTTTTCCTGGATTCTCACTATAACCCTTCTTTTACTTGAGTGAAAAACTCATCTTCCTACAAAAGGGTTTTAATCCTCTACTTGATGTTAGAATCTCCTATACCTGGTATTGTTAAGTGTGTAGTATATACATTTCGGTTGAGCATGTCTTCCACTTTATTTTCCTTTCCTTTGATGTGTTTGATTTCAAAATCAAACTCACTAATCAATGCCATCCACTTGGATTGTCTAGCATTCAACCTTGGCTGGTTGAATAGGCACTTCAGACCATAATGGTCTGTCATTAGGACAAATCACCTCCCAAGTAAGTAATGCCTTCACATATTCAATGCATGCACAATTGTTTTCAAATCCATATCATGGGTAACATAATTTTTTTCACGCTCATTTAACTTTTGTGATTCATAACGAATCACTTTCCCTTATGGCATAAAAATTCCACCCAGTCCCTCTTTGCAAGCATCTATGCAAACCACGAATTCCTTTTCTGGGTCTGCAATATTTAGAACAAGTGTATTAGTCAAAATATGTTTCAACTACTAGAATTCATCTTCACACTCTGGTGACCATATAAATTTATTCCCCTTCCTTTGCAATGAGGTAATAGGATTACCAATTTTGGAAAATCCCTTTATGAACCTCCTATAATATCTGGTCAATCCCATGAAGGATCTTACTTCTGTCACATTCTTAGGGATGGGCCAATGCATGATTGCCTTGATCTCTTTAGGATCCACTGTCATTCCTTCTGTTGATATTACATGGCCTATATTTTAGATTTCTCTTTGAAAGAAATCACACTTGTTAAAATTAGTGTACAACTGGTGTTCCCTCAACACCTGTAGAATGATTCTAAAATGCTCTTCATGATTTTTTTTGTTCTTGGAATACACCAAAATTTCATCCACAAATACTAAGACAAACTTGTCCAAATACTTGTTGAACACACTATTGATTAAACACATGAATGTGGCTAGTGTGTTTGTAAGCCTAAATGGCTCCATTACAAACTCATAGTGTCCATACCTTGTTCTAAAGGATGCCTTCTAGATGTCCTCATCATTTATTCCGACTTGGCAATATCGTGAAATTAAATCAATCCTCGAAAATACTGCGGCTTGTCTGAGATGATCAAAACGGTTTTCTATCATGGGAAAATGATATTTGATTTTTATGGTCATCTTGTTCAGTTGTCTATAGTCAATTCATAGTGTCAATGTACCATCCTTATTCTTCAAAAATAAGGTTGGTGGTCCCTGTTATAACCGTAAATTGCACCTAACATGCATACCTGGCATCAGGCCATCTAAATTTCTATCTTTACCAAGCCCTTATTGAACAACTTTTATGAAAACTATCATTTTGAAGGTGTATGTGCCCTACACCATTACTGGCCACGTACACATGCTTGTTGATCCACTACAGCCCACGTACACTCACATAATAGAATGAAATGTGGAAATTTGCATAGGATACTAGTTTTTGGGCCATTACTTAACCATTTGACTGCCCATAGCCAGTCACCCCAACCGTTATTGTCCCTTTTGACATATAAAATAAGGGTTGGGGTCCCATTGAAAAGAGAAGCATGAGAGCAAAGAAACTCTACCCATTTTATCAATCCCCCTTTTCCCCAATTGTAAAGACCTTACCATTTCCCTAAGAGAGAACTGAAGAGGAGAAGAAGAATATGTGGAAGCAATTGGTGAATGGTGAAGAGGATCCCATGACCAAGTTCAAGGAGCAATGTCGGTCTCATGTTGTAAGTGACTTTTGTGAGATTAATATAAAGAAGTACTTTTTCGTCCCGCCAAATGATGTCTTGAACTTATATGATTCATTTACATTTCTCTTTTATGATGTATAACCCACTAATCCATATGTAGAATGCATGCTTGTAGTTTATTGTTTGTCTTTTGATGAATGGAGGTCATCCTTGGGAGGAGACTTGCAGTTAGGAAACAACCAGGCGCAAAGGGATCGACACCGGACATGGATTTTAAGGTAGGCCTACCAGATCCCTTTCTCTTGTCTTTTATGTATGATTGTGGGGTAATGTTGGGATAGTGATAAAAAGTAGGAGACTTTAGATGGTTATATTTTCCTACACTTTAGGACCTTTGTGTAGTGCGTAGAGGGGTTTTCCTGCTATAGCAGAATTAGCGACCATACTAAGGATGCCTCTAGGGTCTTTGGGGATATTTCTTTTTTGGGTGCTTTGAATCAGTTTATTCACTATTTTTTGAGTTTCTATAAGCTTTTGTGTCTTTGAGGGGTGTTGGTCTTCCATACCAGTACTCCCTGCCTGTGCTAGACTGTTGTTTTTTCATTTTTTGAGCAGTTAGAGAGGTGTACGTGGCCTGTAGTGGGCCTAGACACGTTCATACATGCCCTGCATTTGGACAACTCACGTACATACATTGGCTGCTGAAGTTAAAGTAGTGTGCCTGTGTTAAGAAGATATTTTGTGAAGAAGAGGTGGTCATCCTCTTCCCTGTCAGAATTCATACTTTTCAAGGTTCTTCTTGATCTAGCCCTAGTCTCTGTTTTAGTAGTCTATAGCCTAGGTCTGACCTTTGCATAGCTTTCTTTTCATCAAAAGATTTCTTGTGTTTTCTTTAATAGGGTTTTTAGACAAGTTGGTGAGTCTGCTTGGATCTGCCTGTTTGGTATTGTCAGTGACTCCCTGCGATCTGCGATTGGGCTAGAATTTATTTCTTGGTCCTGTCTTATCGGTATTTTTCCCTTTTTTGCTTTAGAAGAAAAGAAATTCATTTCAAATTTCTTGTTTTGAAGCATAAAACAATAAAAAAAAAATCTTTCATTACTTCGTTTGGTAGAGTAGTTTAGGTTAGTTGCTTTGATTACCAAGGAAAAAGAAAGTTTTTTTAAGTCTTTACTCAAATGATTAGGACATTAAGTAGCTTGTAGTCAAGTGAAATCTTGTATTGAGTTTTTTCTTTTCAAAGATCTGAGAAAAGTAGTTACGAAAAGTTTGGTGAAAGAGTTTCAATTGGAAAATCTTTATTTGTGAAGAAATAAGTACTTTTGTTTCCAATATCATCTTATGCTCTTCTCTTTTGTCTCTTAAAGAACATCATTGGTTTCACTTTCATTCCTTTTGACTTAAGACAACCACTAAAATTAATGCCTAATTAAAAGTTATTAGATTTTGTGTTTGAAGGGTTCATCAATTTAGTCTAAGCTAGAGCCTTGATTTAGGATTGGAGAGGAAACTCTTCAAGGCTACAAAAACAAACATAAGAGTTTGATCTAGGGAGTGCTTGAAATTATAGTAACCATGAAATTTATCTGGGAACCCCCTCTATCATAGGGGATAAACACAAGGTCACAAGTGGAAAGGTAGTAGAGATAACCCCTCCAAAGTTGGACCAAGTGTAGTGGGGAACACATATAGAGGGCTTATCTTGGGATTCCATTGATTGCATTTTCCATGGAGCTTCATGGGTCTCGAATCTATTCAAGGTCCTCAATAGTCTTCTGAAACACTTGCTTTCAATACCCTTGATAGGTTTCAGGCTTGATGTCCTTCTCATTGCGGTCCACCCGACTGTCGACTGTACTTGCCTGGTGACTGTTCGCGCGCTGACAACCTAGTTTCCTTTATCTTAGTGACTTACACAAGTGACTACAAGGGTATACTGCAGTACCTAGGGCAGACATCAAACCACACTTTGTAGAGTATACCTGGAGGGTGCTTTCATATTCGAGTTTCACTTGCACCGATAAGTTTCTCTAGTGTTGGTTGTTGTAACTGTTCTTCCAACTAGCTAGTGATCTTCTTGTATTACCTCATAGGAACTTTTTCTAGTGTGTGCTGGTTTAAAAAAAAAATGATTATAGAAATCCCTAGTGTTTCATTGATCTTCTCTCACAGTGGAGGATCAGGAGATCCACCGATCACAGAGGATTTTGGGCTTGCTGTTGGTTTATCTCGAGCTACCCCCACCACTGCTAAGGCAAAAACTAGACTAGCAAGGGTCTTTTGAGGTGACCAGGTTATAGGAAGTTGTGCCCGACTCATCTTCGAGAGGAGAATATTTGATTCTGGAGGAACCAATCATTTCTGACCTTGGAGTGCAAGCTCTTGGTCCATATAACCCTCCAATCATTGATCTGTCGACACCCATCATTGTACAGGTTAAACCTTACAAGCATCAGGTAGTGTCACAAGCAGCGATGGAAAAAACTGCTGCTACTTCTTCAGGGAATACTCATATTTCCTCTACGACTGTCACTACAGGGGGTGTTTCACCTCCTAACCAACCGTCTCCGGTCTGGACCACTATGGTATCAACTTCCTCTACCTCAAGAAATAGTCTGATTCCATCTATGGCAGCGATCACTGCTTCGTTCACCCAGAGTACGATAGGCCCTTCATTCTCATACGAGATGCCTGGCTTCGGTAGAAGCACTGTCCCTTCCCACTCCACTCTACAGACGT
>JASDQU010816819.1:81580-98239 GCA_032191745.1 Picea mariana
GTGCTTGATAGTTTAGTGTTTGATGGTGTTGAGTTTCGAGTAGAGTGGTTGCTCGTGGAGTTGACTGAGATTCTTTAGCCATTGATCATTCTACTCATCATGGGCATTTGGGTGTCATGCGTGGTGAGCACTTGGAGATGCCACATCTTGAGGGGAGTCTACCTTGTGTCACATCAGTGGATATGGGACCTCGATATCATAGGTAGTTGGATTCAATTATTTCTTGAGGACAAACAATATTCCGGCAGGGAGGACTGTAATGTCCCCATTTTGGGACATTATTATATTACAGAGTGTTCTTCCTACCAGAGTAGCCAAATATGGGTGACAACAAGTTCGAGAGATATTAATGGGTTTTATTGGGCTCAAATTGCATCGTTCATCATATTCATCACCAGGATCCATTCCGCACAACTTGACTTTGGTTCCGTTGCATTTCGACGATTTCCGTAATTTTGAGTTATTATGGGTCGTATTTTAATTAAATTCACTAAGAATGTCATAATGGGCATATTACTTGGAGAAACCTCTTAGTGTAATAGCTCATCAAAATCGGGAGGAAAAACACTACAGTATAAGATGATGAGAAGTGACTTTTAGTGGTGGAAGAAGCCATAAAAATAGTTAAATCAGTTTTTAGAATTAAAATGGTTAATTAATTAATTAAGTGATTTAATCAATGAATAATAAAATAAAGAAAAATTAAGGGGTATAAAGGTGAGATAGATACCTCTATTATCTCATCATGATGATTAATTATTTTGTATTCGTCCTCTTGTTTTGCATATCTCTTAGAACTTGGGGTTTGGAGGGTTTTGGTGACAAATCCTAGGATTGGTTTCCAACGATACACCCTAGCTAGTCATTTTGTGGGGGTTTTGGTGACAAATCCTAGGATTTGGTTTCCAATGATACACCCTAGCTAGTCATTTTTTGGGAAGAACTCACTTTGATCTCTTCATTGGGAAGATTATACTTCTAATCGAGTTGTGGCTGAGATTTTAGGGTGTGGGGGCGAATTAGTGATTGTGGGACAGGCTCCTGTCCTACTGGGCGCATTCTTTCACTATTTGGGCACACTCTAATCTAGATCTGAACCAAAAAAACTTGTTGGGCATCTTTATTATGTAGCTGTGCAAGTTGCATACAAACTTGGGCACTCTCATTGATGAAATATTGTAGTTGGGTGAGTTTATGAAGTGCTGGGTCGTTTTCTTTCATTGTGGGATGAATACCTCACTGTTGGGGCAAATTTTGGGCTGAGAGAATGTTTATTTACTAGATGGGTGAATTATTGAAGGCAGGGGTTGAGTTATGGGCCATTATTTCTCCATTTAAAGGTTGGATATCTCATGCAGGGCGCACAGGATTAGAGGAGGGTGCATTTGTCTCTAAGGAGGGAGCACTTGAATAGTGAAGGGCGTATTGATGATTGTGAAGGGTTGTAGAGTGGAAAAGGAGGGTGTATTGTTACAACAATGCTTGCAAAACATTTGAAGGGAGTTAATCCCTTATTTCATCAAGTGTATTGGCTGCCAATTGTTTGGGGAAACCTACAGCCACTACCACAATACTCTTGTTGTTCTTCCAGCCTGTATCAAACACAGAAAATATTAAAACATAGCTACATCATTTTATGAGTAGACTGGATTGCATTTTCCCTGAGTCAAATTTGACATTGTGGGGATCCATTCCTATCCAAAAGAGGGTTACCTGAACCTATAATATGGCCAGCTTGTAACATGTCATATTATTGCAATAAAAACCAAATGTTTGTATGCATTTTTCCTTGCTGTCCTGTGTGTTAAATTGCTGGTTATTTCCTTGTAAACTCTGCTGAAATAGATAGTCTGAACATGAAGCTTATTGGTGGCAAGTAAACATCATTCATCCTGAAAGCTACATAAAAACCAAAACAATAAATCCATAAACAAACAACAACCAATATAAGTGTTACATGGAGGATTGGAGTATGCTCACAAACTCTTTGACAAAAACTCTATATTAGAATTAAGCTACAACCAGCAAAGAAGGGGTTTATTAGTGAGAATAGAGGATTTCCATCAACTGTTTGAAAAAAGACTCAAACCAAAGGTTTTGTTAAATACTACAACAATAGAGCTGTAACATCTCGCTCTGGCGCACTGAGAAAACTTATTTTTGAGGGCACTTGCTCGCAAGTGATCTGGACTTTTGTGATGTTAAACCATTTATACTTGATTATGATGTGATTGACAGATGACATGATGTTTTACTAGTTTTGATTGACACAGGTGCTGCTGACTCTATTTCATTGAGTGTGCAGGGTTTCGGACCTTGAGGATGCAGAGGCATCGGTGGAACCCCCTTGGACTCCGGATTGAGTCAGGGAGTGTGCTATTTGGGTTGATTTATTTACTGTGATCTTTCTTTGATCTGATGATATGATGTTGACATGTTCTGACATGATTGTTGATGATGTAGGCTGACGATAGCTTGCCGACTAGACTCACATATGGAGTAAAGGGGCCACACACGATTTCCAGAGAGGTTGAGGGAGAGGGGTGGACAACATCCCTGCCACCGCCTACTAGTACTCCCGCCGTGGCTCGATCTGTAGGATAACGATTACCTAGTTCGAGAGGATGCACGATGCCGTGAGGGCAGACTGTGACAGTTGCTCACGATGATTCTAAGGGGCACACAATAAGGCGGGGGCCTTATTCCTTAGAACCCTTAGTCTCCCACAAGTTCACCTAGTGGAGTGTTGACTCCAGGGGTTATAGATGTCTACCAATCAGTCCAGTTGGTGAGTGGCACCCTTGGAGCACATGGTGCATCCTGAAGGGCACGTCGCACAAAAGAAACACAAGAAGAGAGTGGCACCCTTGGAGCACGTGGTGCATCCTAAAGGGCACGTCGCG
Source organism: Picea mariana (assembly GCA_032191745.1). Taxonomy (NCBI): domain Eukaryota; kingdom Viridiplantae; phylum Streptophyta; class Pinopsida; order Pinales; family Pinaceae; genus Picea; species Picea mariana. The sequence continues at coordinate 84,484 of JASDQU010816819.1, forward strand.
TAAAGGAAATGAACAAGGCAAGTGGCACCCTTGGAGCATGTGGTGCATCCTGAAGGGTACGTCGCATTGATTTGGATGAAGGAAACAAACCTAAATATACCTAAGACAATAACGCCTTAAGAGATTCTTAAACAACTTCCCTAACCCAGTGACACCCAGTTCAGAATCTGGTACTAAGTCTAAAACTTTTAGGGTAAAATTTTAGTCTAACCCTAAGAGTAGACCCTGGAATAAAAATAACAAATTAAACAAAAACCCACCTAAGTAATAGTTGGTCTTCATAAAATTCTTGGGGCAATGAGAAGGGTAAGATTTAAAGAAAATCTAATAGTTTTAAAATTTTACAAGAAGAAATTAGTTCCTAACTTGTGGGAGAATGACATCACCTATGTAGTATAACATAAAGAAAATTCCAAAAAAAACAAAAAAAACTAAGACCATTATCCTCTCATTACCCCTGTCTACATTATTAAACTATCATCCATCACCTTAATCTTCCAGTATCCATTTCCCATTTACATGTCCATTCACATTATTAAATCACCATCTATCCCCTTAATTTCTCATTATTCCTCTTTTATGTTATACATCTACTTTTCCCACATACATGTTTGTCATCACTTTAATCTCTTATTAACCTATATACATATATATATTAATGATAAATTAAAATGATGGATGATGATAAATTAAAATGATGAATAACATGCTTGTAAATAGTAAAAATAAAGTAATATATATTTATTATAAACAAATTGACGTGTATTCCATAATCTCTAATTTATAGAAAAAGAAAATAATTTATGGAGAAGGGTAGGGATGAGTGACACTTGTAAAAGAGAGAAATTTTTAGGGTTTCATTAAAAACTTAAATTTATTATGATTTAGGGTTTGAGGGGCATAAAAAGAGGGGAGGAAGGGAGAAAGAGGGGAGCTATGAGGTATTGTTATGCTGTCGAAATTGAAAACTAGACTGATTGCTTGTGAGGAGTTGGGGATTTTCTCAGTTGTGTTAGAGTGGTAGCTCAGCCTTGGAGGCGGGATGGGAAGCTAGGTTACTGTCTGGACTCTGTGTGGCCCCTTTGTGGCTCGGGGGGCTAAGGGGGAAGCAGAGTACCCCTAGCGTTTGGCTGGGAGGTACCGGTGTAGTCTCTACGATCAGCGAGTGGGAGCGGCACGGAGCAGGAGCGACACAGAGCGCAGACGACCCTCGAGACAGGCGAAAAGGGCAACGACATGTTTGTCATTTTTAGAGTAGCATGCATTAAGCTTACGCTTAGATTTAAATTGATTGTAAATAATATGATGAACCTCAGAAAAAGGGTTTTTCTCATTGTTGGATGATGTCTGATGGATAACCATGGCCTGCGTATGTGTTACTGACTTTAGATTTAAAAAAAAGGGAAACTTATAGCGAAGGCATTTTGAGCAGCGTTTTATGCCCTTTTGTTTTCAGTCTTTTAGATTTAAAAATTTTTTTACAGCTGCAATAACTGTTGAAGCTCTGTGAATGGCTCTGTGTTGGGTGGTAACACGTATTTCTTCCTTCTCTACCTTCTGCGTGAAGTTTTCGTAAGTTTACCTCTGCAAAATGGTCGGGCGAGGGATGAATGGTTTATCTCTGCGATGGCCGTCCCTGGCATACCATTTGTTGTAGTCCTTAACTGTGATCTAAAATTTCGCATGGGTAAGTCAATTTGCACTTGACCCATGGACATTTTCGGGAGGCCGTGAGTTTCCTGTGGCGCTTTTGACAGCCCAACCATCTGAACTGAACACTGTGAATGTCCACTTGCTATATTTTCTTCTTATCGCGCCTCTGCTGTAGGCACTTCCAACTCCCGTGTTCTCCCTCCCAACCACGTTCTTCATCAGCTAGAAAAGAGTCTCCTGCGTCATCCCCTATGATTGGATTACCGGTAGTGGTTCGAGGAGTGAACATTACCTTTCTTCATTCTCTGCCCTGGCTAAGCCTACGCCCTCACCACTTGGCTCTGTTCTCACGGAAATCTATTTTCCTCTATCGATTCTGCACAGGTAAGCGTTCAAGCAAGTGTTCAGTTGACTCCCTTATAGTGTTAGATCGGGGAAAGGGAAAAGAAAGGGAAAGATTTATATTTACGGAGGATTCGTAAGCCGTGTCTTGTTCCTTACTGAAATGGCTTGCGTTAATGCCTGATCGACGCCTAAAACGGACTGTCCTTGCACCTTCGGTAAAGCTTGTTATGGTTAACTAATGTATCATAGGGTTTGCCTATTTTTGGCATCCAGGTTCTATGTTATTAGGTTATGTAGCGGATGAGGTGCTAAACAAGTCTGCCTCAGTGCATCTGGTCCACCGTTGGGTAGGCCTCTCTTTCAATTTACCGCTATCGGTTTTATTTTATTATTTTGGATTAAGTTTATTTTTTTTTTCTTCTTAAAATCTTGACCCTTTTAGGCTATTGTACGTAAGTGGTTGAATACGACGGTCCTATTTATATTACCATCGTTGGAATAGCTCTGCCATCCTTTTCATAAAATCTGGACATCGATAAGTTCTATGAAGGTAAGGGCATTTTGCAACTGGCGTTTTCTTGAATTGGGGTCAGGATGCGTGGGTCGAGGCAAAAGAAAAATATTTTGTTAATCAATGCATGCTACTAGCTGCGCGTGACCTGTCATTCAACCACCACCAATGCCCTGACCGCCAGATCGTCCTGTACTCCCTTATTTGGCCATCGTATAATTATCTGCGCACTAATGATTGTTGGATTCGTGTTGATTCCCTCTCTTTTCACCTGAAGCCTTTTGTTCATTACTCCTTCCAGCATGTTGTAATGCTAATTCAACTTTATTGACAACATGTTTTATCGCTCTTTTTCCCTATACCTTTAAGTCTAGAATCAGAGCACATTTTGACAGCTCTTTTTGGTATTTCTTCTGATAGCCTGCGAGTCACTGTAGGTTAGCTTTCACACAGGAATGCGTGCAGATATAAATCTTTTCTTCACAGGACTTCGCTCGATAGCAAAATGAACCGAAGCTTTTGAAAAGTATATAAAAGTTCAGCTTTAAGGAATTTCGTTCTACACTTATATATATATAATTTCTTTACATTTAAATAAATTCTTTAAATGATAGTTACATTCTTTAAATTCTTTAAATGATAGTTACATGATAGTTACATGTAAATAAATTTAAATAAATTAAATGTAAATAAATTCTTTAAATGATAGTTACATTCTTTAAATTCTTTAAATGATAGTTACATGTAAATAAATTTAAATAAATTAAATGTAAATAAATTCTTTAAATGAGAGTTACATTCTTTAAATGATAGTTACATGATAGTTAAATATATATATAAATTCTTTAAATGATAGTTACATTTAAATAAATTTTATTGTTGCAATTTAAATAAATTTATTTGTTGTACCAATTTACTCTTATATATAACCATTGTTCCGATTTTACTATTATAATAGTACTATGGTATGTTATTTATTGACATCTCCTTCCTTGGGCTTTTCTAATTACCATTTATTCTGCTCTCATTTAACATATATTATTATTAATATAGTATGGGATAAGGATAATAAATTATTATTATTATAGTATGGGAAAAAGAATTTGGTTAAAGGTGGATGAGAAAAGGGGGACAAGGATAATAAATTATTATTATTATAGTATGGGAAAAAGGATTTGGTTAAGGGTGGATGAGAAAAGTTTACAAGCATTTTGCTTAAGTTAGTTAAAGTCAGTTGAAGGTGAATGATAAACGTTTACATACTTTTTGCTTTAAGTTAGTTAAAGGCGATTGATAAAAATCTTATGCTTTATGTTTGTTAGTTATTGGTGTATGATGAAGAGGATTTTAATGGAAAATAACTCTCTAAGTGCATAAGGTAGCAGGGGTGTATTATGAGTTATAATTATTTTAGTCAGGTTTTTATTGAAAACTTCTAAGTGGAATGATTTCAGTTATGGTTTTTCAATGACTTGATGTATGTGTGACTACCAAAAGGATTCGGAAGGTATATCACCCCCCATGCCCTGGATTTTATTTTAAAGAATGATTGATTAAATAGCGCGTCTAGGTTTTAAAAATGAGTTGTGCCTCGAGTTGGTTATTGGTAGATAGTTTATGTATATGAGATACCTTGCACGCTTGTAATTTAAAGTCAATTGAAGTAATGTTTAAATGTTCAGAGTTTAGGTTGCGCGCCATGCACAATGTTGGTTGGTTGCTAATTCTCGCTCTCAAATGAAGGGTTATGTTACTGTATTGTTATGTTGGTTGTCTTGGGTTGGTCTGAGGATAGTCCTTAGCTTAGTGGGATTGGTTGCCTATGTCGGGAGGGTTGTAGACACCTCCATGTTCCTCAGAATAGTCGCCAGCCCTGAGACCTTGAATGGTTAAAATCGATGGGAACCTGGGCTTGAGCATTGCTTATGTGTCTTGGAGGCCCTACCCATTGCAGGGTAGGATGGGTGGGTAGTCAGTTCTACTTATCGTCGTGTGATCGTTGTTTATGCATACAGTTACTTGTCATGCATCCTAGTCATCTTTTTATGTTCATCATGGTTCCGTCTTATTCATCGTCGGGTGGCGATGCAAATTCGAATGCGTTGATGGTTCCTTTTTACACGCGCGCACACACTTTTTAAACCCACACAAAAAAAAATTGCACCAGTTACTAGCGTTGGGTTGTCGTAACGAGGAGGGTTGTTACAAGAGCTTGACCATAAGGTGTTGAGTGGCCCATGTTCTCATTATTCACCCATTAGCCTGAGGTTCAAGGAGAAGAGCTTGGTGCATCAAGGGCGTTCACCTTCATTCGAAGAGGTAGTATTCTTGTGGTCCATTCATGGCAAATACCTAAAGGCGTAGAGGTATCGATGAAAGGACTAGATGAAAAGACCCCCCCACCTCTCTAGTGGGCGACCTCTTGAGTGGTTACATTGAAAACCCTTGAAGACCATGGAGAGTCCAATGAAATTCTTTGAAGTGGAGAGCTCTTGGAAGTGGCATAGAAAAGTGTATTCTTTGAAGACCTTGATATTGTGAAAGACTTCCTTTGTTGAGATTTGTACTATTGGAGGAGAGTTTGACTTCTCTATTATGAATCTTCCTACCTGAGAGGAATGCCGGAGTTGAGGGAAATTGACTTTGATCAATTGCTTAAATGATCTCCATAGAGAAAAAGAGACATTCTTGCTCAGACGATGTAGGTTAACACCTCCTTAAGGAGTCTGATGTAACCCTTGCATTTGTGAAAGGAGAGAGCTCGAGGGAAATAATGTGTTGAATGTTCCATGTTCCCATTGAGTTTGAGATTCAAGGATAAGAGCTTGGGGTAGTAGAGGCATTGGGTATGTAATAAAATTTTGCAAAATTATGACAGGAACAAAGCTACAAAAGTGCATCGGGTTGGGTGGAAGCTCACACATATTGTCCCCATCTGTAGGTTTTGTGTTCTATAGGTAGGTTTTGTGTTTAGGTGTCTAGCTTCATCCTCATGCTGATTCTAACTCAATGCTTGTCATGATAAATCATTAATTTGCTACTACTATGAATGATTGCTACAACCATTATGTATCAAACTAATTGCATCTAATCAATTACTTGTAACAATAACTCAAGCATATAACTATTTTCCAAGGTCTTGCCAACATTCTACTTGATATTGGGCATAATTTCCATGGTTTTGTTGTTAGATTAAAGCAAGTTTCTTTGTTGTTGTTGTGAAGTATTTGTTACAATTGTTAGGGTTTGGCCTTATTGTTGGTAACTTACCTAATGTCATGGTTAAAGTAGGCAGAAATCATTGTTTAACATCTGTATCTTGTTATACTCATTAAGAGCTATATTTGGGAATTTATTTGAGAATTTAGGTGTCTAGCTTCATCCTCATGCTAATTGTAACTAAACACTTGGCATAAAAAGTCACTAATTTGTTGTTTTTATGAATGATTTCTACAACCATTATGGCTCAAACTTATTGCATCTAATCAATTACTTATAACAATAACTCAAACATATAATTATTGTGCAAGGTCTTTCCAACATTCTACTTGATATTGGGCATAATTTCCATGGTTGTATTGTTGGATGAAAGCAAGTTTCTTTGCTTCTGTTGTGAAGTATTTGTTACATCCATTAGGGATTGGCCTTATTGTTGATAACTTACTTAATATCATGGTTAAAGTAGGTTGAAATCATTCTTTCACATTTGGATCCGGTTCTACTCATTGCCCAGACCTCAGTGTTAGAAATTGAGAAATAATGCATAACAATAAAATACTTTTCAAAATTTCAGTTAGAATTACAACAAAATCTAATTTTTCAGAATAGTAAACACAACAACCCTACTTGACACTCAGCAGAGAAACAATAAATTTCCGAGAGTGTAAATCCAACATACTTTCTGATCTAAATTGAAGAAACAAATAGATCAGTATCTAGATCTAAACTAGATTTTGATATAGATCTGATATACGTCAAAGCACAAACGGATACACTATGGATCTGATATACATCAGATCTAAAATTCAAGTTAAATAAAGAGTTTGACTAAAGAACAAAATAGTGAGTCACTTACCTTGAAGACTTACCATGAAGGAGATGCAAACACACATTAGAGATGAGATTTTGTTAGTGCTTATGCTCAGAAAAATCTAGGGTCATTGATCTACCATATAGGTTAGATCCCTTGCCAAAAGATGAAAGGACATTCTTGCCACCAGTAGGAGAAAACACCATACAGAAAATTATGTGATCAAACCCTAAGACCCACATGAATTTCCAGAAGATAGAACACATGTTCCAAAGGGGTACGGCTGTGATGAGTATACAGTCATAGGGCATGACTGGTTAGGATAAAGGCCAGATCTGTGAAGGAGAGGCCACATTCAAAGCAAAGATGATCAGATCTAAGACAAGAGACCACGGCCTACTCAAGGAGGCCCGATCTGACAAAGAGGGGCCACTGCCCACTCAAGGGAGGCTTGATCTGCTAGGTGCATGCAACCCTCTACTTGCAAAGAAGATAAATATATGGGGTGAAATGTTATGAATAGACAAGCTCCCAACCAGGTATAGAATAATCTCCATTTAGGGTAGGGAACCATGTTATGCAATGAATCTTCTGCAGATCCTTATTGATTTGATACCCTATCTACCTACAATGAAAGAGATATGGGACAAGAAGTACACCAAGGTGTAGCTAGGTAGTGGGTCAACACACCCACATGCATGCATCACTTCAATATACATTCATACATAATATATACATACATGCATAGGCCATGGTATTTTATGCGATACATCTTCTGCGGATGTTTATTGATTTGATACCCTACCTACATACAATGCAAGAGATGGGACAACAGGTACACCAAGGTGCAGCCAGAGAGTGGTTCAACACACCCACATGCATGCATCACTTCAATATACATACATACATAATACATATGTACAGACATACATGCATAGGCCATGATAGTTGATCAACACACCAATATGCATGTATATAGTTGGTATTCTTATAGACAATGCCAAAGTTTATTTTCCTTCTAGATCTGAATGAATAATCCCTTACAGTACAATTTACTTAGGTATTATGCCTTTCCAACAATTCTTGCCTGGTTACCACACATTTGTCCTCTTAAGTCTTAATATATCAAGAATATTCGAGTTAATGGAGTTTTCAATTTTAATTGGGCAGTCTTTTAATACAGAAATTCACTTAATACATCTAAGAATATCCATTGGAAATGCTAATAAAAATCCCTTTACATCTCTATGTACATCTTATATATACAAATCTTGCCTAGTTAGCACACATTTGTCCTCTGAAATCTAACAGATCGACAATATTCGAGTTAATCATATTTTCAATTTTAATTGGCCAGTTTATTAATACAAAATTCACTTGTAGCTCTAAGAATATCCAATGGAAATGTTAATAAAATCCCCTTTACATCTCTATGAAAATCTTATATATACATGTCCAGTTACAAAGAAATAGTTGCCATACCTATATGTGCACTGACATGGATTTCACAGCTTTTGAAAGACCAGCCATGAGTAATTTGCCTTTCCAACTTGGAATATTGTAGGCCTCACTTCCTCTATTTTGCTTGGAAGTTGGGATGGTCAGAAGTATATTCCTATCATTTTACATTAAAAGTAACCTTGGCATGGCCACATACAAATGACTTCCAACTTTTTCCTCCGTCTTCTCACCCTAGAACCATGAACAAGCTCTGACAAGGTGCTCTGATAATTGAAAGTCTCCCACTGCTGGTTCAAGGGTGAGAAATGGAGGACAAAGTTGGACTAACTGAAAGTCTCTGTTTTACCCTTCTATAGTGTAAGACAGTTCTACATTATAAAAAGTCACATTCATTGCCATTGACACCCGTTTTGTATTTATTTTTTCTTAAGTGAACCAAGTACTAGAACTCTCTTTTCGGGGTGAAATGATTTTAGATTACCTCTGCCTGAATACAACCTGAAGTTCATTAATACATCAATGAACTTACTGGGATGTAAGTATTCCATGCACTGAATGAGAAAAACTCCAACTCATCCATGCAGAAGAACTTGTGAGGCCATAAATAGATAGGTTCTTAAGGGATGCATTTTCTTTTAAGAAGAAGATAGGAAGGTCTCATTGTTATTTCTGCATTGTAAGATAAATGTTACCGATGTAAGCCTTGTCAAGATTCCCATGTGGGAAATTGGAAACATGTGGAACATCAACTTCTCCATTTGAGCACATTTTGATTTCATAAACTTCTTCCTTCTAGGAAGCTCATTTCACCAAGTAAAATTTTTCTCATTACAATTCTTCTGACAGTTCTTCAAAGCTTAGAAGCTACACCCAGAAAATATAGTACTTATGAATCAAACACAGTTTCAATCCTGGACCACAAATATTTGTGATAAACTGTTCTTATAATACAAAATGCTACATCATGCTTATGTATGATCCTTCTTGTCAGTTCTATGAAAAAAATGGTAAGGAATACAATTCAGTGATGCAATTTCTCAACTTTGAACCAGTTCATTGGGACAATATCAGGTGCCCACACAAGGAAATAGATCAAAGCTTTCTGTAATCCTTGAAAATTCAGTGAAAACAAGAAAACCAGCTTTAATGTGAATCTTTTAATAAAATTGCAATGGTATGTAAATCAAAGTTTTCGATCACATTCCACAGTGATTCTTAGATGAAGTTTGTAGGTGCTTACCATAAAGCTTGCAGATTAGATTGCAAATTTCTTATCAATTCTTCTTCACTTTATGTTTTCAGCATTCATATCACTCCAAACCAATCGGCTTTGCTTATTAGTTCCTCCTTTTACAAATGTCAATGTATGGCCAGTATTCCATTGTTATGTTAATCCATAGAGAACATGATGGGAGACAGATAAAGGAAAAACAACTTGGTTAGTTACCCAGGTCAGAATTTTACCTGTTTTTCCCTCTTCTCAAGAGGAGTCGATGATTTCAGTGAAGAAGATGCCGATTTTTTTGGTCCTTTGTTTGTAGTTGGAGACTGCTTTGGGTACCTAAGAATTTTTTGCCATTTTTTCTTGCGTTCTATTCTTGATTCACTCCCACTATGATAGTGATAATTATCAAAAGTAGATGGACTTACAGTTTTGTGTGTTGTACTTGGACCCAGACAAAATGAGGAAACATCCAATATGTTTTTAGAAGAAGAATTCCTCCCATTTGCTAAAGAATATTCCTTTCTGACCGGAGGATATAGAAACTCTATTGATACTCTCAATCTATGTCATGGATACGCTAAACTGGGTTCTTTTCCACTAAATGCATTTTTTGATTTATTAGAGAGACTTTGCCCTCGTGATAAATCCGACCTTTCTAAAGCAGTTCTTATGGAATTCTTCCTCCAGATACTCACCTCACCATACCAACAATCCATTTCTGATGAATGGAACTTATCCACCATAGTGTTTTCCATCTGTGATTGTTTTCTTATTTCTCCAGCTTTGAGGCCATATAGTTTAGATTTATTTGAACTATCCCATTGATCAAGCTCATAATTAATCTTGGCAGAAGATGGAATGCATCAAAGATTAGTTTGAAAATATTCCACTTGGTTTATCCTATCATCAATTGCAGCTATACTGGAACTTGTCATTTGTAATGACACTGAATTCTCAATGTCAAACCTAGAGCATGTGAAGTCCATCCTTGATATGTCATATTGGGATCTGTACAAGGCTCCATCTTGAAAATAATTGCACAGAGTGAATGTTTCTTCATAAATATCCCCATGCAACTTTCTTGACACAGAAGAGGTACCTAATTCATCGATTAGATCATTGTTACTGTAGCTGGAATCCTCATCCAATGTGCAATCCCAGTCCAGTCCTGCCAAATGCTCATCATCTGTGTGGCAATAATGGTTATCAACATGTTCCAACAATGGGCTCTGCATATAATTTATTTGAGATATCTGTGAGGGTTGCAGATAAAAAGATTTTGATGGTACTTTCCTATCTTTTCCAAAGAAAGACATTTATGAACTATATGCATCCAAGCATTCTTTTACAGGGATATCGTTAGAGTGAAGATGCAATGTAATGTCAAGTTTCTTTGAATCTAACTCTTTTCTAGTTTTATTGCTATCTCCATCAAATTGTGAAGTTAAAGTTGATGAGCAATCAGTTGTGCCAGATTTTGTTTCTCCTAATTCACCATAACTACTTTGTGCACTGAATAAACTTATGCCTTTCTCAAGCACATCAATTTTTCTCATTAAACAAATTTTATGTTCACATGTTGAACATAAAAACTGTGAGAGGGTGTCTGCAGAAGTCAATATGGCATGAGCACTAAGGGGGTTAATTGAAGAAAACTTTAAAATAAATGCTTCTGCTAGTGTTTCTGACTCCAACATAGGAGGATATACAACTTTCGTTGATTCAATAGCTCTATGGATGTAGTTCAAAATTATATGATCTGTGGTTTCTGATGATCCTGATAGACAACATTGCAAACGAATTCCCAATCCAATAGAAGCAACATAAAGATCATCTAATGCATCCATAACTTATCTAAGAAAAGAATCTTCACCCTAAAAGATCTGCATGGTGTAAATAAAATATTATGAATAGCTCAGGTATAAGTAGTGTTGTTGCATTTTCAGGAAAATTAAAATACATTACTTGACAAATCATGACCTCAAAATAGTTCGCATCAAAAATTCCAAAATGGCATACAATTGGTGGAATACAAAAGTACTATTATTCAAATATACAACTCATATTGGAGTGAACAACCTCATAAAAACAAGGTTCGTAAGGGTTCAGAAGAAATTTAATTGAAGTGTTCTTATGATCCTAAACTTTCAAGAAACAAATGAACAAAATGAGTGATATAAGCAGAGCTAAGACACAAACATCCTAAAAATAAAGAAGTTGGACTCCTTCAAGAAAATTGAAAATTGTACTTAAAACTAGAAAACCAACTAGAACAATTTCAAAGAATTTGTGGCCTTCCAATAGGGTTGCAATAACTAAATGTGTTTGACACTGAATTTGTAACTGATCTGCTACAGAAGAGGGATACCTAGCAGTTCAATTTTCACCTTTGTCACATAAGTGGAATTCGATTTGGTGGAAAAGGGTTTTTATATTGAGTTTATAGTAAGAGGGAAATACTGTAAAAAACATTTGTCCTTGTCACGTGATTCAAAAGTGGGGTATTTTCCCATAGAGGGTCTACCTATAGTGATCCACACATCCTGGATACAACAAATGACAAGGGGAAGTGCCAACATCCGTCTCTCCCATTTGCAACATCTCCTTCTTCCTTCGTTTTTTTATCAACATAAGGAGGTAATGGACAAAACTAGTAAAATGTTCTGACTTGTTCTGCAAGTATCAGATGTTGTATAACTACTAAGGCAGGGCTGCATGATTCATTTCAGTTGTTTGGTTTGCAGATTATCCTCCCTTCTTGTGAATATGGGCTACGATGTTCGTGTTTAGCGTGGTACAGTCAGAGGCTGCAATGAAAATTGTTACCAGGAGGTTTTCTCTAAGGCTTCTGATAAGTGCTCACACACAGAAAGTGTTGACCTCATGAGAAAATTCAAAAGACATGAGAAGTACCTACAAATGGACATACTAAACACTCTTCATTAGGTGTCAATAAATAAATGGCCATGCTAAGTGGCATACAGTGCTTGCATGACTACTGATCTTGAGTTTGTTAGGATAAAGCTAATTACAAGGATAAATACCATCACAACTTCCACTTTCAACAACAAGTTCGCATCATTTTCTCCCTATAGAGGAAATTGTCCTTAATTTTTGTTGTAGGTGGGGAAACCATTGCTGAAAAGTGGATTGAGATAACCACTTTGCTTGTATAGGTAGATTAACATTGCATCCAACCAAGTGATGGACTACTTATTCCATGTAATTTTGGTCTGGACACTGAGTAGTGTGTCTTTTCCAAAAGGAGGCTGAGAATATGGAATAGTATCTTAATGGTGAGTAACGAGAACCTCCAAAGGGCAGGGTCAGTAAGTCCAAATGGAAGGCATTTGAACCAATGGTTTAGGCGATGGTGTATGGTTCATATCAAATTGGATTGACCTTGTGGTGTTTCTTGTTCTGGAATCATTGCTTGTCTCATGAGAAGATATGTATGCCATCGAGAATCCCATTTCTTCAAAGAGACGAAGAGGCTCCATGCCACAACCATGCTGGGCATAACCTGCAATCATGGCATTGCAAGTCACCGGAACTTGTTTAGGCATTTTGTTAAACATTGCAAGATACCAGATATATAAAATATGCAGAATAGAAATAAAATGCTAGAAAAGGCAGAATAACAGTAAAATATCTAGCATAATCTTCACAATACACATAAATGATATACGAAATAGCAATAGAAAAGCACTTTGATTCAGAAAGAAATGTTCACAGACCTCTTCGAGGGGGCAACCTCTAGTTGAGCAGCGCTCTATTACAATAATCTCCAAGCTAGGGTTTTCATACCCTCGACCCTTATTTATACTAAATATGTCTATTAAGAGAAGCATCTAGAGGAAGATCCTTCTAGAAGCGAAAGTTTCTATTAGGTCTTCTTACATCCGGCTTATTCTATTTTATTGAAAGGTCTCATTAATATTGACCTTTATTAAATTTGAATACATTGATCTACCTATGTGCGGGTTAGGACCTTAACATGTCTGCCCCCTTAAAAACAGCCTTGTCCTCAAGGCTTGAGATGTGGAAACTGCTGCAGAATGGAAGATGGTTCCCAAGTGGCATCTGCTGGAGTCATATCTTTCCATTGTACTAGCACTTCCTTGATGGTTCTCTGACGCAGGCGACGCTCCCGCTGGTCCAAAACTGCTTCCGTTTGTAGCCAAATGGATCCTTCTTCAGCTAACTCTAGAAGGTTGGTCTGCATTTGGCACCTGGTTCCAATCACCTTCTTCAAGCATGAAACATGAAAAATAGGATGTAGCTTCGACTGACTGGGCAGAGCTAACTGATATGCGACTTGTCCCACATGCTTGAGAACTGTGTAAGGGCCATAAAATTTGGGTGCTAGCTTTTGACATTGCTCGGCCTTGAGGGAAGTTTTCTTATATGGTTGCAGTCGTAGAAACACCTGATCCCCTTCTACAAATTGACGTTCGGAGTGACCTTGATCTGCATGCTGCTTCATTCTATTCTAGGCCATGACCAAGTTCTCTTTAAGGGTATGAAGGAT
>JASDQU010816820.1:11838-31780 GCA_032191745.1 Picea mariana
TATATTTTTGCACTTGTGATCACTCATTAGAAATATTCTTTTAATGTTGATTCTGAAATACAAGGGAATGAAGAAGTTCTCGACACTTTTGATACCAAGTAAGAAAATAAATTAGGTATTAATGAAGTCATTTACTTATATGTTTTTGTAGATGTAATCATGGTGATTACTAATAACATAAAAGTGGATGACGTAGATAGCGCAAATTTGTTTGTAATGATAGATCTCATTAAATCTCTTTCATTGATGCTTCTATTTTTTCATATATTCTTGCACTTGTGATCACTCATTAGAAATATTCTTATAATTTTTATCCTAAAATACAAGGGAATGAAGAAGTTCTAGACACTTTTGATACAACTTCTTTTCATGCACTATTCGCTAATCATGAGAAGTTTTCTAATTTTGAGAAGCATACTAGTGGCATTGGTTCCAAACTACTTTTCGAAACAAGTTTTACATGTGGTTAGACAATGAAAATTGTTGCTTGTATTAAGACTATGTTGATACCTGTGAGATCAACGCTTGGATATTTTGAGATATTATCACTAGATGCAAGTCATATTGATCCTTATACTACTATTTTGCAGGAGATAGATCATACACCATTCAATAACTCATCTACTAATGATATACTAGAACTTGAATATGACACTTTTGATGTTTTCTCTACTATTTATTCATAGGAACTACATCCTATAACTTATAGTTATCCAATACTAGATTCTTCACCATCCACATATCAACATCCTAATCATCATCATTGGAGGCATTTTTTCTCTCCATCTAGGGATCAACCTTCATATTTCCATACTCACTAGTAAGATACTTACTCTTCCTACAGATAGAAAGTAAACAAACATAAATGGAAAATTTTGGATCGATACCCACTACGAGTAATTATTACATCATTATTGATGATTGTTCATGGTGGCATCTGAGAATTTGTTTGAAGTATTCATATCCACTTCTATCATCAACTCTACAAATTCCCTGTTGTTATGCTTGATTGATTATCCCTAGTAGTAGTATCTAAGTTTGACAGTGTCGATGACAAACATTTTTTCTTCTTTTTGGTACATTTTTAGTCTATGGTGGGAAGATCATCTTTACATTGTAGTGTTTAAAACAGTGATTGAGCATATTCACTATCATGAGAGAATGTGTCGATTTTTGGTTTTTTTTTGTTGATCATCATGAGTGCATGGTCATAAGCTTCTTTACCATCTACAATGACATTTTTTTAGATTATTCATTAATAGCATTGTGGGATTTGAGCTCTTAGTCTTATCACTCATGTATATGCTCTTTTAAATTGGATTTGAGTTTCTTGAGTTATTTTGAAGAGGTTTTGGTGAAGCTATTTTTTGGATGTTAAAGTTATGAAGCGGGGTTGTCTATTTGCTTTGTGGTTTCAAAGAGGCCAATGTCAAGCTTTTTGGACATAGCATTTCTACAAATGGAGTCTCTATTAAGAACCCATTTGCACCTCATCATGGTTAGGTTGTTGTCATCAACATTGGTTTTATTGTATTTCCAACCTAATTAAACATTAAGGGGCGATTATTGTAATGTTTATTTAGCCAAAATATTTATTTCCGCGTCTTTCCCAAGTGAATATTAAGGTTTCATGTTATAATTTAATCTTTACTTGGTCAAATGCATGTTTATTCCACCTTTAGTCCCAAGGATTATCTCACGATTGTACTATCCACCCGAGGCATGTTGTTGATGGGGAGGCCATAGGTCACAGGCCTAAAGTCAATCAAGTCCCTTGAGGTTACCCACCACTATTATGAGTGGCAGTTGAGTCACCCTCCATTTGGATATTCTAGAGAATAGGGAGTGATCCCGCAAGGTTTTTCTTGAAAAAAAATACTTATTTCACCTTTGTCTTTTTTATCTGCAGCTCAAATTAAAAGGGGATGTTAGTGTAATGGTAGTTAAACTTGACTTAACGGTCACTAATATCATTTATGACAACCCTTAATGAAAATTTATAGTCCACATTAGTTGTTAATAAGTAGCTTTTGTGTTCCCACATTTTATGGGTTTGGAAACAATAAATTTATTCCCCACCCTTATATATTCAATGATTTTCCTTTTTTAAAATATAATGGAATATAAACTTGTTTTATTATTTAAATATTAAAAACCTAAAACAACTATGTTGATATTTTGATGTAAAGTTCTCATTCATATACATATAATAGATTCTCTATCTTAATTTTATTATATTAATTATACTAATTAATAATATTCAATACTTTTTCCTAACATAAATATCTACATCACTAACATACATCTCAAAAAAATCAACCCTTTAAATAAGCATCATCTTAA
The DNA here is from genome assembly GCA_032191745.1 of Picea mariana. Lineage (NCBI taxonomy): Eukaryota > Viridiplantae > Streptophyta > Pinopsida > Pinales > Pinaceae > Picea > Picea mariana. Next base: position 14,182 of record JASDQU010816820.1, read on the forward strand.
CATCCCATTTATTTAAACATAAAAAAATAATAAACAACACAACCAACCCACATACCTAAACTCTCAAACAATGTTAAAGAAATATTAAATACACCCCTACAACACATTAACAAATCTAGGCATGCTTCTCAAACCTTATGAAAAATAAAGTACAACATACATACAAATTTAAATTTAGGAAAAGCACATGGATGTGTTAAGTAACAACATTCTAAAACAACTCGGATGGGGTGACACGGGGCAAGAGAAGAGGGAAAATTGACTGGGACAGATGGTGAGGGGATTTATGTCCCAAGCCACCACCACCCCCCGAAGAAATAACTCCCCATGAAGCACACCTTGATGGCATTTAACTCAGTTCACCTGGACGAGCACTCAGATGAGCATTCCAGCCAGGCCATAGGTACCAAGAGCCTAAACCAGTCCCCTCAACCTTCAATGGCGATGGGAGGGGCTTCAATGCCCCCCAATGGCGTTAAAATCGACTAAAACACGTTCTTTCTCATGTTCATTGCAAGCTACCACTCAAGCACTATGTCTCTCGGCCCTCCTGGCTTCTCCGCTCGCACTTTGTGTGCCATTCGAGTCTCCTTGGACCACCATTGTCCCCCCACTATCCCCATTCTTCTTCCCACCATGCCCCGGGATCACGACAAGCCCAGGCGAGCCACTAGAAACAAGAATTCCATCACCCATGACAACCGACTCACAGCCTCTCAGTGAGCTCTGCTTGCCCATTTTAGTCGCCCCTGCAAACACACTAGCAACACTCACTCCACCCTGCGCACCCCAAAATTGGAAACTCCGCCAACCCTGCTCCCAACCCAGACTCAGACCCTCTTGCTCATACCAAAAACGGAGACCCCATCCCCCACAGTGCAATCTCCACCACTACCTCGACATTCTCCGGCCAACACTTCGAAGGTAGAGACACCTCAAGGCCTCAACTTGGACAAAGGGGAGGCACCACCTCCAATTCAGCACTCTAGCCCGAAGATGGTTGATGCAGGGCCACCTTCTGCTTTGCAACAAGGCCCAAGCCTAGTGAAAAAGGTAGGGTCACCCTCCAAGACTTGCCTCCGCAGTCCTTATGTCCACGAGTTTCAGCCTCACTGGTGGGAAGGAGGGTGCATTGTGGAGGAGGAAATCCCTCCTAGATAGCAATTATTAGAAGAAGGGGAGAACCCAATTGCAGCGGAAGACACAGGTACAGAAGATGACGAGAAGGGCTTACATCACACCCATTATCTCCTTTTTTACATCCGACAGCGGAAGGACGAGCAGGTGCATGAATAAAGGACAATCAACCAGCGACTGGATCTGCTATTTGAGGCTTTCTCAGATGCTCCAATGCTAGCACACTACCCCACTTGCAAGTAGAAGTTCGTCCCAGCCTTCACTTCTCATGGACACCCAGGTTCCCCGTTGGCTTGACGTAGCCTACCCCGGACTCTGTTTTCTGTCAATTATAGTTTTAAATCCTTTTTATAGTTGTGTAACTAGCTCATTAATGGTGGCTCTGTATGAAGCGAGCCTTAGGTTAGCAACTTGGAACAAAGTTCCAGTTGAAACTTTCAGTATTTTTGCACAATTTTGTAATCAACATTACAGCCATGATAGATCTATCATCGCTTGGAGCCACCTATTCTGATTTCCCTTTTGTGCCAAGATAGGTGGCTACCAAACGACTCACAGTTATACACTCATGATATAATATAAGATTCTTCTTTTATTTAAAAAAAACATTCTAAAACTTTAAAATCCATTTCAATTGAATTTTAATCCAAATAAAAAAACCAAAACCAAGTTAAAAGAACATCAAAAGTCAATGATAATGTAAAACACATAATGAATTAACGTGGACATAACTAGCACCAAATGAACCGACCTAAAATTAGTACATGTGGAAATTGATCAAAATTCCATAGTTTTCTATTAGAGGGTCCAAAGATAATTATGCACTCTTTCTTACCATCATCAATACATTACGAACGAACCATCAAGATAAACCACCTTAAATTAACCTCAATCACAATGCCCCTACATAATGAATCATGAATGATAAAAAGAAAAAACAATAAAAAGAAAATCACAATATGATAACATCCAAAAAGAGGGCATCATATTTTCTCATGAAGCAATCCTACCAAAGGTATATTCTTAAGCCATGCAACAATTCATGATGAATATAGCAATGGCTATTCCCCCCACACACACATACATATATATAAGTTGTCAATGTTATGCGGTTTATCGATCGATGGTGAAAATGTTAATGGTTCTATGATGTCAATACTCCCAAAGACAAGATTTCAAAGGAACTTTATTTCAACCTTATTGTTAAACCATTAACTTATCTCCTCCAAAAATATTTAATTATTCATTTTATGAGTTAATTATTATTTTTATGAAATAAAATTTTAAAACTAATAAGTGATAAATAAAATTTTAAATTTCATATCTCTAATTGTTCTGTTGCAAATGTTAAGAAACAACACGTTTTCTTTTTTTCATGTTTCTTTTAAATTTCTTTCTCATCTATGAATGGATTTGTAGTTGATGTCATTGGTGTTGATTCCATATACCTTACGTTTTTTAAATTGGATGGAGGCATTGTTCTTGGTTTTGAATTCAAATTGCTGATTCATTATGTCTCTTCAACCTACTCAAAGGGTTGCTAATTGAAATTGCTTGGATAGAAATGGTTGAAACCATATTGACATCACAACCTTTATATTAAGGGTTGGACATTTGAACCAATAAAACAAGTTGTGATCTCTCTGCATTAATTTTCAACTTTATATGTAGAGCATGATTCTTCTTCCATAATCACCATCCTCTCAGTATATTACATGTAATTTTTTCCCCTAAAGGGTTGAGGTTGTTGGTTTAAAATCCTTGAAATAACCTAATTAATAAAATCCTACAACACAATTTTATGTTCTCATAATCATGATCTAGGACTATCAATGGTGTCCACATTTTATCATGATAGGATTAGGCACACCTTTACCCAAATTAACCTTCACACACATTTTAACATAGGTGATAATACATTTTCTCATCTTACTAGAATCAATTTTAAAGTACTAGAATCAATTTTAAAGCATTTGTCAAGAGCAACTTGGCTTGGTCATGGCCTTTTTGCCATGTTGATCACTTTTTCAGTCATCAAAGTTTGAGTCTCTTTATATCATTTTTCCCTTTCTTTTATATCATATACTTAATCAATTTTTATTTTCCTTTCTCTTGTGGTTTGCGTTAAATTTACCCATAGTCACCATAACATTGCAAACCTACAAATCTGCAAGTATCTAAACTTCACACTTAGATACAAGTATTTAGATACTTAAGTATCTGCAAAGGAGAAAACATAATCTCCCATCAAAAAGTAGATTGAGGCAAATTAATGCTAGATGGTTAAAAAGGATTCAACGTTTAAAGAATTACTTGAGGAATGTGATAACATAAATGGAAAAACGTGTAACATCCCGATCTTGCGAGCACATATTATTGACTTATTCTTTGAGGACACTTGCATGCAAGTGATCCGGTTATAGTATATGGTTATTTGTTTCGCTTAGGGATTCTTATGATGATGTTGATGGATTATGATTTATGATGTTTGATATCTATGTATTAACAGATGCTATTGATGAGTTTCTCCTCAGTGTGCAGGACACTTGACAGATTCAGGATGCCAATGGAATCAATGGACCTCCTTGGACTCTAGATTGAGTCAAGGAGTGGATTGTATTGGTTCGAGTATTTCATTTATGCATATGTGACATATGATCGATTATATTATGATGTTGTTTATGTATCATTGACAATGTTCGTTTATGGATGCAAGCTGACGATTGCTTGTTAATATGACTCACATAATGAGTAAAGGGGCCAAGCACATAGACCAGATATTGAGGGAGAGTGTGGCAACATCCCTGTCACAACCTACTAGCACTCTCATCGTGGCTCGAATTGTAGGTTAACGATTACCTAGTTCGAGAGGTCCATGATATCGTGAGGGCAGACTGAGACAATCGCTGATGAATATTTCTAAGGGGCACACAATAAGGCAAGGTCCTTATTCCTTAGAAGCCCTTAGTCTCTCACAAGGTTTCCCTAATGGAGTGTTGACTCCAGGGGTTGGACAGCTATCAAAACCAGCCAAAGGCGAGTGGCACCCTTGGAGCACGGAGTGAGTCTTGAAGGGCACATCGCGTAATTAAAAATTTGAGTCAAAGGCGAGTGGCACCCTTGGAGCATGGAGTGTGTCTTGAAGGGCATGTGACATAATTAAAAATTTGTGTCAATGAATCTAGGTGGCCTAGAAAACCCTGAGCGAATAATTAACCTTGTAAAATCTTAAGCACTGCCAGATCAATTGATTAATTAATTAATTAAGGATTGAATTTATTAATCATAATCCCTATAATATTTCAAGCCTTTGCAATCAAAAATTTAATTAAGCCTAAGTCTAAGTTAGTAAGAAGACTAAAAACTAAATTTATAAATTAAATAATGAGGGGATGAATTAAATCAATTTAAGAAATCAAGGAAAATTAAATAAATCTAAAGATTGATTTAATACACATATGTGCAAGTAATTACCAAATTGGAATTTAAGGTAAGAATAGAATAAAGCTAAAGGAATGGGTACGCTTAGAAAGAAATCTAGAGTCTAGTTAACACTAGTTTAACTAGGAGAAGATTCATGTTTTAACTCAACTCAAATGTAGTAAGGCATCAGTTATTAATTGGAAATAAGGGGAATAAAGAGACAACTAGGAGTGATTTAAGGAGCGCTTTTAGGAAGGGTGATGGAAATTGACTTTTATTAAATTAAATTATGGAATTTTGTTTGTGCAACTTATGGAGAGGGTGACAAGTGTATGGGGTAAATAATTCTTAATTAATTATTTAAAAAGTGAATTAAATGTGCAAGTGAATGTGTGAATAAGGAAACTCCTATAAAACAAATGGGCTAGATGGGGAATGGACGACACTGGTAATGGGTAAAGTTATGTTGCGGAATTTTTTACTGATTTTACTTGTGAGAGTTGGGATACCCAGCTTGAGAGAGAGTGGTGGCTCTACCTTGCGAGGCGAGCTAGGAGCTAGAGGAATTTTGGTTGTATGTGTGTGTAGCCCCTTTGTGGCTCAGGGGGCTAAGGGGGAATATGAGTACCCCTAGTGTTGGCTAGGAGGTACCAGTGAAGTCTCAATGATTAGCAAGCGAGAGGTCGGAAGGAACGCCAGTTTTCGAAGATCATCTCCAAGCCATCTTCGTCATTGGTTACGGTATTTTATGCCTTATGCAATTGCATTGATTTTATTGTATAAACTAGTGGTTATAACTGTTGTATATTGTGTAGCATCATGAAATTGTATAGACCAGCTCCTTGAGGGCTTATCAGAATGTAGAAGAGATTGAATAATCAAGTTTTTTCCATTGCGTAACATGTTGAAAAGATTATGATTGAATAGACCATCTCTTGAGGTTTTCGTAAGATCTAGAAGTGGATGCCTAATGATTGCATTGTCATTATCCTCTCAATGAATTAAATAGAATATATGTGCAAAGTTTTGCTCCTTCCCCCCCCCAAATACAATAGATTATGCAGGCTTGCGACGGGAGAAAGGTGGATGCCCTTTCTCCTACAATAGTATAAGATTTGTTCGCTTCAAGGGAGTTGACAGGGTTAATATGTAGTCCTAGTACTCTACAATGATAATCTCAAGCTATTTAAAATTTAGTAGTCTCAAGCAAATTTAAAATTTTACTCTTGTGTTTTTGAAACTCTAGATATACCCAAACATCAAATCTACAATTTAAGCAAGGGATCTGATCAGTGAATCCACTATGGTTTCCGGAAATGGGGGTAGTTATATGCCAGTTATCGCACTCCATTTATATCATTCATTATCCTTGTATAATCCAAGGGAACCACTGGGATATTCTAAACCCTCTATTTTTTTAGGTATGCGATTTGCTCAGTGTTGGTGAATCTCTTCATGTTCATTATCTGGAACCCTACGTTTTTATGTATGTGATTTGCTCAGTGTTGGTGAATCTCTTCACTTTCATTCTCTGGAAATCTGCATTTGTATGTGTGCAATTTGCTCAGTGTTGGTGAATCTTTTTGTGTTCATTCTTTGGAACTCTGTGTTTTTATGTATGCGATTTTCTCAGTGTTGGTGAATCTCTTCACATTCATTCTTTGGAAACCTGTATTCATAGTCTATCGAGAAGAAAAAAAAATATTTACCTTTTATATATCTGTTTTCATTGTCGTAACGGAGGGGAAATTACATACAGTATCAGAGCAGGTTCAACCCTGTGACTTGGGATCATTATGCCTTCCATTGTATTAAACACTTGATTAATAACTTGTCACTAATTAAAATTGAAATTTGTCCATGTAGGTAATCATGGTTAGAGGACATTGTGGAGGTAGATGACATGGTGCTAGGGACAGAGGCGTGATGCCTCTAGTAGAATCCACGCTAGAGGGGTCTAACCCCCAAGGAGAAGAACAAGTCATTGGAGAGGAGCAGATTGTTTTGGGGGATGTAGTTGGTTTGATGAGGTCCTTTCACAGAATGTCAGAGGCTTTGATTAATCGACTAGATAGAGATGAGGCCAGGGCGCATGTACCCAATGAGGGTCCACAACGTGCTCCAACTGAAAATGGTAGCATTCACAAAGAGCTCGAGAAGGTCAAGTTTCTCGAGTTCACAAGTGCCACGGAAGGTGCAGCCACCGAGGCATGGTTGCAGAACATGGCAATGTGCCTCGCAATTTGCAACTACACCTCCAACTTGAAAGTCCGCATGGCAGTATTTCAGCTGAAGGGGAGCGCTCTTCTATGGTGGAAGACACTCCTACCTCAATTGAACATGACCATTAAGGACGTGTCATGGGAACTATTCTAGGAATGGTTCCAGGAGAGATATTTTTCAGAGGAATTCATTGAGCACCAGCTAAATGACTTCAATGCCTTACGAAAAAGTGGTCATACGGTTCCAGAGTATGAGGCCCGATTCATGAAGCTGCTTAGGTATGCTCCACATCTGAACACGGAGAATCTGAAAGTCATCAAGTTTTTGTTTGGCCTTAACTTCAACATATGTGCGAAGGTGAGGATCCTAATTCCATAGACGTTGCATGACACATTCTAGAAGGCCCTCATAGCAGAGGAAGAGCTGACCAGTGGGGGTCAGGGCAGGACTCTTCCAAGACTGACTGGACAGACGAAGGCAAGTGCGCAGCAGCATAAGACACCAACCAAAAATATAGCAGGGTATCGCGATATGTCGAGAGGATCCATGTTCACGACACCATGATGACCGACTCCTCAATAGAGGACTCCCTACATAGGACCACAACACAATCAGCAGCGTCACCCACAACAGCAGCAGTTTAGGCTTATTCAGCAGAATAGGCCAGAGTTTCAGGTTGGTAGGCCAGGAGCTTCTACTTTGGGGACCAGGAGTATTGGACCGAAGACTAGATGTTGGACATGTGGAGAGCCACATTACCAGTGATACTGTTTTGTTGAGAGGGCCAGAGCAGTCGGGTCAGGAAGACACACTACAGTTGGAGATTTGGGAAAGGCTCACAGGATTCATGCAGTGGTGAATAACCACCAGGTTGAGCACTATTCTAATATGCTTGATACGTTAGGTACCATCGTCGACCAACCTTTTAGTATTTTGATAGATCACAGTGCTATAGAGAGATTTATTTCTAGTGCAGCACTGAAGAGAATTAAGGTAAGGGAATTTGAACAAGACGACTTTAGATATGTAGAAATGGCTTCGAGTGCCCAACAGAAGGTTGGAGGAAGAGTTATGGTTTGTCGCATTAACTTGGGAGATTTTGTAACGACGTCCAAACTATATGTCACGATCTTAGGATCGTATGAAATTGTGATCGGTATGGACAGGTTAGAATCGCATGATGTGATACTCAACTGTAAGACGAAACGATTGAGTTTGACCGATGATAAGGGACGGAGAAGAGTGATTGTAGGAAGAAACTAGGGAGTGTCCTTGAGGTTCATTTCTTCCCTACAGCTACAAAACAACATGTGCAAAGGATGCAGGCTATATGCAATCTTAGCACTTAACGTCAAGGGCATGGCGGAAGGATTAGAAAACCTTCTGGTAGTACAAGAGTTTGCGGATGTGTTCCCAGAAGAGTTACTAGGTTTGTCACCTGAATGAGAGCTGGAGTTTACCATCAACTTGAAACCTGGAACTGAACTGATAGAAAGAACGCCTTATCGGATGTCGACACATGAGTTACAGGAGTTGAAAATGCAATTGAACGAGTTGTTGGACCTAGTACTTATACGTCCAAGTGTGTCACCTTGGGGTGTGCCTATTATTTTCATAAGAAAGAACGATGCGTTGTGGAGACTCTGTATTGACTACTGTCAATTGAACAAGGAAACAATAAGGAACCAGTATCCATTACCAAGAATAGACGATTTGTTTGACCAAATGAAGGGCGCAACGGTGTTTTCAAATATCAAATTGAGATTAGGTTATCACCAGTTACGAATTAAGGAGGAATATATTCCTAAGACCACATTCAAGACGAGGTTCGGACATTACGAGTTTATCGTTTTACCGTTTGGACTGACAAATGCCCTGGAGGTATTCATGAGCTTAATGAATAGGGTGTTTCGGGAAGACTAGGACAAGTTTGTTCAAGTATTCATTGACGACATATTGATATATTCTTGAACGACGAAAGAACATGATGAACATTTGTGCTTGGTACTACAGTGTTTACGAGAAAACAAATTATACAGGAAATTATCGAACTACTCTTTTTATCAATCAAGGATTCATTACTTAGGGCATGATATATCCGGCGAAGGCATCGTTGTGGATCCAGCGAAGGTAGAAGCTATTATGGAATGGCCTACGCCGACAAACGTACCAGAAGTACATAGCTTTATGGGTTTAGCAGGTTATTACCGATGGTTCGTTGAAGGTTTTTCGAAGATAGAAAATCTGATCATGTAATTGCAGAAGAAAAACAAGAAGTTTGTATGGACCAAGAAGTGCGTAGAAGCATTTCAAAGGCTCAAGGGGTTGTTGACGACAGCGTTGATACTGAAAATCTTTGACATGGACAAGGAATTCTTGGTATGCATAGACGCATCTAAGGATGGATTAGGCGGAGTCTTGATGCAAGATGGTCGAGTGATCGCTTACATCTCAAGGAAATTAAGAAAGCATGAGGAGAAATACACATCACATGATTTGGAGTTATTGGCCATTTTTTATGCTTTAAGAGTGTGGAGACACTACCTAATAGGACGGAAATTCGACCTAAAAACAAAACACTATGGATTTCAGCACATATTTAAGCAGAGTGAATTGAACGTGCGACAAAAGCGTTGGTTGGAATTGCTTAGCGAATACGATTTTGATAGTAATTACATAAAAGGAATAGCAAACAAAGTGGCAGATGTGTTGAGTTGGAGACCATGCATATTCTTGGTGATACCTCTTCAGACTAATCTTTAAGAAAATACTCTAACTATACAGTTCGAAGATGACTGGTATAAAGAGGTTAAGTAAAATATCGGACAAGCACCATGTTGGTACCAAAGTATGAAGAATATACATTGGAAAATGACAGATTGATGAGGTATAATAACCGGATTTACGTACCGCCTAATGACGAATTGAGAAGTTTGATATTAAACAAAGCTCATAGAGCAGTGTACATGGCTCATCCAGGAGTCACAAAGATGAGGGAAGACCTTAAGCCCTTATTCTTCTGGAAAGGAATGAAGGCAGACATAGTTAGCTACGTGGCAAGATGTCTAGAATGTCAGCAAGTCAAAGATGAACATAGACATCCAGAAGGATTACTACAGCCACACGCTATTCCAAAATCAAAATGGGAGGTCATTTCGATGGAATTTATTGTTGGATTGTCACTGATGACAAGGAGGCACGACTCAATTTTCATGGTAGTTGACACTCTGATGAAGAGTGCACATTTTATTCTTGTGTGCACGACATATCAGGCGCCAAACATAGCGATATTTTTTATCAGCGATATTGTGAGGTTACATGGCGTGCCAAAAAGGATCATTTATGATAGAGGTTCGGTGTTTACAGGACATTTTTGGACCACTTTCCAAGAGGCCTTGGGGACACAATTGAACTTTAGTACAACATATCACCCTGAGACAGACGGGTAGACAGAAAGAACAAACCAAAATTTGGAAGATATGTTGTGTATGTATGTGATGGACCAACATAAGCATTGGGAAGAGTTCTTGCCATTGGCAGAGTTTGCATACAACAACAACTATCAAAGTACCATTAACATGGCACCATTTGAGTTTCTTTACGGGTGACCGTGTTGAACACCATTGAGCTGGGATCGACTTGAGGATAGGGTCCTGGTAGGACCAGAAGCGATCCAAGAAATGGAAGAACAAATTCAAATGATAATATAAAGGATTAAAGAAGCACAGGATCGACAGAAAATTTATGTCAATGCACATCGCGTTGACTGTAATTATGAATTTGGCAATCGAGTTTTCTTGTGGGTGAGACCGCACAAGAGTTTGATCAAGTTTGGAAAGGGTGCTAAACTCTCTCCTAGGTTTTTGGGACATTTGGAAGTTGTGGAAAGGAAGGGGCATGTGGCCTATTGACTAGCCTTGCCTGTTTCTTTGAGGTGTATGCATGATGTGTTTCATGTATCTATTTTGTGACATTATTTTAGTGATCCTACACATGTGATTGACATGAGTTCTTTGAAGGTGTCGGACGAGGGTACACTCATGACGGAGCCAATCCGCATTCTGGACCATCGTATTCGACAACTACAGCATCGAATAGTCAATCAGGTCAAGGTCCAGTGGGACAATTGTAGTCAACACTCGACTACTTGGGAGGGCACATATGATATGTGCCAACAATTTCCATATTTATTGGATAGTTAGACATATAGATCTTTTCAGATGCTTTATTTACTACATTTATATACTGTACAACTTCGGGACGAAGTTTAAAACAAGAGGGGGTATATGTAACATCCTGCTCTTGCGAGCACATGTTATTGACTTATTCTTTGAGGAAACTTGCGTGCAAGTGATCCGGTTATAGTATATGGTTATATATTTCTCTTATGGATTCTTGTGATGATGTTGATGGATTATGATTTATGTTGTTTGATATCTATGTATTGACAGATGTTATTGACGATTTTCCCGTGAGTGTGCAAGACATAGTTAGCTCCAAATTAGGGTTACATTTAGCCGACATAGTTATCATAATTATTGTCCTGCATATACACTATTAATAACTAAGATCAGCTAGCTCTCTAATTGACGATTAGTCCTGATGATGAATCCTGATCAGGATTCGAAACGTCGATGACAAAATGACATCAACTGTGGATTCTCCGGCAAATGATTTTGAAATTCTTCACCACAGAAATCTGAAAACAGAGATTAAGGATGTCGATGGCCTCAATGGACCTCCTTGGACTCTGGATTTAGTCAAGGAGTGGATTGTATTGGTTTGAGTATTTCATTTATACATATGTGACATATGATCAATTATATTATGATGTTGTTTATGGATCATTGACAATGTTCGTTGATGGATGAAGGCTGACGATTGCTTGCTAATCTGACTCACATAAGGAGTAAAGGGGCCATGCACATAGACCAAATATTGAGGGAGAGGTGTGGCATCATCCCTGTCACAACCTACTAGCACTCTCGTCGTGGCTCGAATTGTAGGTTAATCATTACTTAGTTTGATTGCTCCACGATGTTGTGAGGGAATATTGAGACACTAGCTCATGAAGATTTCTAAGGGGCACACAATAAGGCAAGGTTCTTATTCCTTATAATCCCTTAGTCTCTCACAAGGTCACCCGAATGGAGTGTTGACTCCAGGGATTGGAAAACTACCAAAACCAACCAAAGGCGAGTGGCACCCTTGGAGCACGAAGTGTGTCCTGAAGGGCACGTCGCGTAATTAAAAATTTGAGTCAAAGGCGAGTGGCACCCTTGGAGCATGGAGTGTGTCTTGAAGGGAACGTCGTGTAATAAAAAATTTGAGTTAATGAATCTAGGTGGCCTAGAAAACCCTGAGCGGATAATTAACCTTGTAAAATCTTGAGCATTGTTGGATCAATCGATTAATTAATTAATTAAGGATTGAATTTATTAATCATAATCCCTATAAGAGTCTAAGACTTTGCAATTAAAAATTTAATTAAGCATGAGTCTAAGTTAGTAAGAAGACTAAAAAATAAATTTATAAATTAAATAATGAGGGGATGAATTAAATCAATTTAAGAAATCAAGGAAAATAAAATAAATCTAAAGATTGATTTAATACACATGTGTGCAAGTAATTACCAAATTGGAATTTAAGGTAAAAATGGAATAAAGCTAAAGTAATGGCTATGCTTAGAAAGGAATCTAGAGTCTAGTTAACACTAGTCTAACTAGGAGTAGATTCCTATTTTATCTCAACTCAGATTTAGTAAGGCATCGGTCATTAATTGAAAATAAGGGGAATAAAGAGACAACTAGGAGTGATTTAAGGAGTGCTTTTAGGAAGGGTGAGGGAAATTGACTTTTTTTTAAATTAAATTATGGAATTTTCTTGTGCAACTTATGGAGAGGGTGACAAGTGTATGGGGGAAATAATTCTTAATTAATTATTTAAAAAATGAATTAAATGTGCAAGTGAATGTGTGATTAAGGAAACTCCTATAAAACAAATAGGCTAGATGAGGAATGGATGACACAGGTAATGGGTAAAGTTATGTTGCATAATTTTTTATTGGTTTTACTTGTGAGAGTTGGGATACTCAGCTTGAGAGATAGTAGTGGATCTACCTTGCGAGGCAAGCTGGGAGCTAGAGGAATTCTAGTTTTGTGTGTGTGTGGCCCCTTTGTGGCTCTAGGGGCTGAGGGGGAAGAAGAGTACCCCTAGCGTTGGTTGGGAGGTACCGGTGAAGTCGCAACAATTAGAAAGCGCGAGATCAGAAGGAATGTCAGTTGCCAAAGATCATCTCCAAACCATCTTCCTCATCGGTTACGGTATTTTATGGATTCTGTAATTGCATTGATTTTATTGTTTAAACTAGTGGTTATAATTGTTGTAGACTGTGTAGCATCATGAAATTGTATAGACCAGCTCCTTAAGGGATTATCATAATGTAGGATAGATTGTATAATCAAGGTTTTTCCATTGTGTAACATGTTGAAAAGATTATGATTGAATAGACCAGCTCTTGAGGTTTTCATAAGATCTAGAAGTGGATGCCTAATGATTGTGTTGTCATTGTCCTCNGCAAATTTAAAATTTTATTCTTGTGATTTCGAAACTTTGGATAAACCCAAACATCAAATCTACAATCTAAGCAAGGGATTTGATCAATGAATCCACTATGGTTTTCGGAAATGGGGGCAGTTATATTCTAGCTATCGCACTCCATTCGTATCATTCATTCTCCTTGTATAATCCAAGGGATCCGCTAGGATATTCTCCTAAATCCTCTGCGTTTTTAGGTGTGTGATTTTCTCAGTGTTGGTGAATCTCTTTGCGTTCATTCTCTTGAGCCCTGCATTTTTATGTATGCGATTTGCTCAGTGTTGGTGAATCTCTTCGTATTCATTCTCTGCAACTCTGTGTTTTTATGTATGTGATTTTCTCAGTGTTGGTGAATCTCTTCCCGTTCATTCTCTGGAAATCTGTGTTTTTATGTATGTGATTTTCTCAGTGTTGGTGAATCTCTTCGTTTTCATTCTCTGGAACCCTGCGTTTTTATGTATGCGATTTACTCAATGTTCATGAATCTCTTCGCATTCATTCTCTAGAACTCTGTGTTTTTATGTATGCAATTTGCTCAGTGTTGGTGAATCTCTTCGCGTTCATTCTCTGGAAACCTATGCATTTTTTTGTGTATGCAATTTTTCCCCGTGTTAGTGAATCTTCTTGCGTTTATTCTCTGGAAATCGCTGCGTTTTTGTACTGACCATCTGCCCAGCATTGTAAATTCTCTTGGCTACATCACCCATCATTCTCTGTTTTTTTCTTGAGGAAATTTCTCTGCATTTTCATTCCTAACACTTTTCCCAATGTTTTAAATTCGCTTGGCTACATCACCCAGTATTCTCTGTGTTTTTCTATGAGGAAATTGGGTTGTGATTTTTAGGTGGATCACACTCAGAGATATCATAATTCCCCTATGTTTTACTCATTTTTGTTCTGAATTTACCCTACATTTTGACCAGCGATTTTTCATTGATGACTTTACTTGTATCCTCCACCACCTTAATTGAATTTATTTGTGACTAACCAATGTCTATTGGGGTTTACTCTAATCACCCTTTATTATTATTATTTTTAACATCAATCTCGACCACTCTCCATTGTAGCACCATTACCAATGTAAGCCTAATTCAAGGTGTCACTTAGTAATGTTGAGTCAACCAGGATACTTGTCCTTAATTAAATAAATTTATTTATTTAATTACAAGTAAAATTTTATTTGAATTATATAAAAATAATATAAAGGTAATTTTTAATTTAAATTCATAAAAATAATCTTTATTGGTTCCCAACTCGCTTTTCATATGTTAGTATAGATTTTCCCTAGCTCTGGATTTATCAAGCTTTGAGAGGATCTACGCCACATTGTTAGAGTGTCGTGACCTCCTTAATAGTTTTGGGCATGAATTATAAGAAAGATTTTATGTTGTTAGGTATGGCTCAAGGAAGTGGATCTCCCTTGTTTCCTTAAATGTGTAATTAATAGGTAGAGTAATAGAATTCTTCAAGTTCATGGTTAATAAGGTTAGGCTTCTCATCACTCTTAAATGCTATGCATGCAGTCTAGATTCCTATTATGGCTCCTAGGATTGACTTCTTATAGTTGAAAACGGTACTTAAGGGGTATTGAGAACCTTAGGTTATGCTTCGAAAGGAAGTTAATCTACTTGCGGGATTCCATGATCAGAAGTGTATCTAGCAGTTGAATTTTTGAGCATTCTTAAGTAAGTTTTAGCATGTTAGTAAGGTACATGATGGAATTCTTTATAGATAGTATTGTGTCGATTATTGATATATGTTATTATAAATGGACTCTTGATGATGGTTGATTGCATCAACTAAATTGATACATGTTAGTGTAGAATGGAATCTTGATGGAATATGTTGATGATTAAGTAATTAGATTGCTTGCGCTATGGAATAATGATGATGTATAAATGATCAAGTTATTAGATTATTCACGTGCATTGAATAATGTTGATGTATGTTAAATTAAGTGATTAGAATACTCTCGCTCCATTAACTATGTTAATGTATGATTGTTTTAAGTATTTATATTCTCTTGTGCGATGAAAAACTAATGGTTATAATGATGTCTAATATAGTCTTGAAATTCAGTTTAGGATTAGATAACTAGAGTGCTCTTGTGCCATTAATAATGCGACCTATGATTGGGTATGTGATAAGATTTCTTTTGCGCCATGGAATAAAACTAATGATTGCTCTTGCGCCTTGAACTTAATGTGATTAGATTACTTGCGACATGAAAATAAAATGGATGAGCACCTTTGCGCCATGCAAAGAAATTGATGATTACTCTTGCGCCAAGAATTTAATGTTGATGTACGATTGATTATGTAATTATCTTACTCTTGCGCCATGAAATTAAAGTTGACATATGATTTGTTAATCAATTTGATTCTCTTGCGCCATTAAAATAATTGATGTGATTGGTTTAGAATTGTATTACTCGTGCACTATGATTACTTGATAAGTGAGATTGATTGTTTCTCTATTGGTTTCTGGCTTGATTGTATTACTGGGATTAGATACCTCCTTGTTCCTTAGAACAGTCGCTAGCCCTAAGACCTTAAATGTTCAATCGGATGAATCTTGGGATTGAGCATTTCTTATGTGTCCTGGAGGTCCTAACCATGCAGGATAGGTTAGGCGGGTAGTTATTTTAATGTTCAATGACATGGTGGATCTTTATGTATATTTTATTTAGGTGATTGTGATGTTCAGAACTGCACCTCTATATATCTGTTTATGCATTGATTATGCATCACTAGCATTTAGGTTAATGTGTTGGCCTGTGTCGTTATTGATTTCCATGAGGTGTCGCTTGTAATTCTTTTAATTATGATGTCGTGTGGATTATGCGTTTATTGAGTCATTGTTATGTGTTGATTATGTGTCATTTTTAATTGTGTTAATGCATGTCTTATGTGTCATTCTAGTTATGATGATGTATCACTTGCAGTGTTGTTAATTATGTTGTAAAGGATTGAATAGTCTATCGAGAAGAAACAAAAATTACTTACCTTTTATACATCATTTTTCATTGTCGTAACGGAGGGGAAATTACAAAAGGGGTGATTTATTTCTACAACTTGTTGATTTGACAAAATAATTGAGGGGCCCACATTCAATAATGGATTCAATTCTACTCTCGAAAGATCAGCTACAAAAAAATTTGGATACCTTAAAAGTTGCATGGGAAAATGAATTCAATGAAATAATTGAATACTTGGAAGAGGAAGTAGAAAAGTGGTTGATTCGTTATGTAAACAAGAACGATGAGGTTGAAGACATGTTGCATCAGCTCAATTTTGATATTAGAGATATTGAGAAATAATTATTCGATGCAAGGATTAAACATGAGACAATGGTTTCTCCCATGCAGGAGTATATCCAGTTATGGTTAAAGAAAGCATTGATAAATATAATTGAGCCAAATCATCCAAATTTAGTTACAACTGAAACGGAACCTCCAGTCGAAAAATCTACAAAAATCACCCCAACAAGCAAATAGCAAGATCTCTCGATCCATCATAGTAAGTCAAGTAATCACATCATATACTTTCCTCAGTTGGTTTTCATCCAACCTCTTTTGTTACAGAATTTGGGAAAACCAAAGGCCGACCCCTAACTGTTTTCCTTTTCTATCTTCTAGGACTTTCTTTAATGTCATGGTCTGTAGGAGCCCAATCCAAGTCCTCTTTGAAGCAAGAATGCCTTTTACGTTTCATGAACATTTCAAACACTACTATTTTCAATACAAACATTTGTATATTTTTTTAGGATCCCTAGAGAACTATTCAGGGAATTACATTAGTGATTTCTCATACTTTGATTTTAAAGCATGAGATTTCAAATGTGTTGTCCATCAAAGTATTTTTTGAGTCTAATGCAGTAATCATGTCAAGTTTTTTGTGAATGTGACCCTTGTTTCTAATCTTATCCAATGATGTGTTATTTTGATCATGCTATGATGGAAATGTTATCTTTTTTTATTCATTATCATTGTGGTTTATTGTCTTGTATCATATTGTGAATATTCATTTCCTCAATAAGCCTAGTCCTTTATCAGGTTTTATTTTCAATTGAATATTTATTTTTTGAAAACCTATTCTTTTATAGTCTTCTTTTGTAAAGTATAAAATATTGATAGAGGAGTACCACCTCTTTAAAAACGTAGGGGGATTTATCCTCGTCATGTTATCTTGAAGATATTAAACTATATTTTTTATCAACA
>JASDQU010816820.1:51310-68320 GCA_032191745.1 Picea mariana
ATCATCATCATCATCATCATCATCATCTTCATCATATATATAACCCAAAAAAAATATTTCAACTATATATATATTCTCTTTATATTTTTTATATTATATATATTACTTTTAATATATATTATATAATATTATATCTTATATATCAAACATAATATATAGAACACAAACGTGAATATTGCAATGTAATTTGAACCCTCTATATATATTATATAATATTATGTACTCTATATATTATATAATATTATGTATTATATGTAAGACATTCAATATCATAATATAGAACCCCAACGTGAATACTTCATAGTAATTTGAACCCTCTATATATATTATATAATATTATGTACTATATGTAAGACATTCAATGTAATATGAAACTTAATTTATATATAGGAAGTGGCATGAGTAATTATCAACTTATTTCAAATTTAATTTATTTTATTATATATTTTAATTGAAATTTTATATATATGTAATTTCAAATATAAAATGGTTAATATAATGATGATGATTAATGTTTACTAAGATTTAATTGGTTTATTGGACTTTAAGAGGGTAAGTGATTACTTGCGATTCTTTAGAATTTTGTTTCTGTGCTCGAAAAGCATTAAGAGAAGTTTTCCAAGATCACCATACTTTTGTTGAGTTAAGAGATTAGGAAGGTTAGTAATGTGATCAATATTTTGAAAATAAAATCTAAAGTGACATGAGTACTTTATCAACTTATTTTAAATTCATTTATTTTCTTATATTTTTTAATTGAAATTTAAAATATAAAATATTTCTTGTATGAATGGACATGAGTACTTTATTTAATATATATATTTAGAAGTAAATTACATTAAGAGTATTTTATTTTATAAGGATATTTATATCATATTCAAAATTGATTTCTAGTATTTTTTTATTATGAATATTTTTTTCAAAGCACTACCATAGTTAATTATGTGTTTTCATCCACCATTTATAATGTAACAATTAAACATTTGTATCTCAATAAATGTTAACTCATCTCCATGGGATGATGCCATCCTTTAAAATGCGATTGGTTCTTGTAAAGTTGATTTTGATAGTACATTTTTTTTTTGAAACTCATTTTAGACCTCAAAATTACCCTAATGATAATTATCAATTCTAGTTGTGAGGACATGCTTAAGATATTTTTAATCATTTATTACCACTTGGTGGGGTGAAAACTATACAACTTTACCTTCACTTGAATGAGTGATATGATATGATGATAGAAGGTTCCAGGAAAGACTTACAACACATTATACATCATTGAAATGACCATTATATACCTAAACTATTCCAGACCTGATGCAAGTCGCCCTCGGCGGCAACCCGCTCTCACCAGGACCTTCTTCATCTCAGGCCCAAAGAGTCCAAGACTCTTTCAACTCCCTCGTCGGGAGTTCCTTTCCCACAGGTATGTCCTTTCAGCGATCTCCCGTTCGAAAATCGGGGACTCAGTGTTCGCGCTATCACGAACCCTGTGTGCACGATCTCGTGCAATTCAAATCCCCGAATGTCGATGAGTTAACCATCAACGGTCCCGTATATCAGGGATTTCCCTATCGGGATATCGCTACTTGCGATGCCAACAATCGGACCCTCCAAACCCCGAGCTCCAAGGTGTCGATCCTCCGATACAATGCCACCTGTATCCCACTAACTTCTGGGGTCCCTCTCTGCCACGTCACCTCGGGATTTCACGGATCACAAATCCATGATGCAAGTTTTCTTGTGGTCGAAAACCCCGAACGCCGAATCCCGACCTTCCGGGATCGCGTGCCACCTGTCCTTGTCCCAATCAACGGCCCGATTAATTCGGGAAATCGCTACTCGCGATTTCGACGTGCATGCAACTCTTTTCTCGCCAAACGCCGAATGTCGATATGCGATGGCTATGGGTTCTGCCTGCGTCTGAGGGTTAAACCCCGTGCAATTTCCCCGAGATCTGACGGTCTGCGGGACTTCGCAATTTCCACCCGTGAATCCTATCCATTGAGGATTTCTTTTGCTCCGAAGCCCCCTCCTGCGCAAACTTCCTCCTGGGTCTGTCCCACGGTCCCACGATGGAACTATCCCTCCTGAGCTTCCTCACCCGGATTCCTTCAAAGGAAGGTCTTTGGTCTCCACCCTCCTAGCAGTCTCGACCTTGTACATCGAAGCGCTCGTCCTCCTGAGCTTTCTCCTTGAATCCTCAAAGGATTCAATTTGACCTATGCACTCTCCTTGCAAAGTCCTTGCACGCAAAGCGCTATCTTTCCTGAACTTCTCCTGTAGCTTCGACCTCTACAGAAGCTCGATTCTTCTTCTTTCCATTCTCTCGCAGATAGAGAATACAATACCTCCTGGCAGTCTTCCAACTCAAGCAACCTATTGCTGAGTGCTCTGGGTATTCAGTAACCCAGTGAAAGTTCCCTTAATGGACCTTCCTTCAGATGACAGAACTCAAAGAGTTCCTTCCTCCTGGGCTATCTGTGCACCCTCTCAACGCCCTCCTGGTAGAGTATCTCTGCCACAGAATAACCAAAAGTTATGCTTTCCCCATGCACTTACGCATTTCGCTCAATGTCCTCCAGACAGAGCTCTTCAGAATCCTCAACAGAATTCTTGTTTTTCTGAACTCACAGCAGAGTTCTTTCCTTACACACGCTCGATACCCTCTTGGTAGAGCTCCTACAAAACTTCTCAAAGATTCTGTCTACAACAGTGTCTCAGCTACACTGCCTTGACTATTGAGGTTTTCAGTAACCCCAAAATTCCTCCTTCTATATGAGTTGTTGATTTCAATGCTTGTGCTCTCTCAGCACGTCTTTGTCTGACTCCTCCGAGTTCAGAAGCGCATCCTCTGTGCACTGGTTATTCAAAGTCTCAACACTCTGTCATGCCCTCATGGCATGAAACCTCAAAGACCTCTCAAATCTGAAATCAAACACACTCCCTACAACACATAATTACAATGCCCAAATGCAACATATAGTGAACACACACACACAGACATGCATATAATGACAGAAAATGCAAAAAAAACTGCCCTGTATTAATAATGGCAAATGCCTATATATTTTACAAGGTGTTCCTCGAACTCTCTCTCAGCTCTCTACATGCTTCTCTCTCCCTTAAAATGAGATCTCAAAATCTCTTTTACATGAGGTGGCTCAATCGAGCGCTTCCCTCCAGTATTTACCTACTCTAATAAATTACAATCAATGGTTGTCTAGTCTGCTATCCAGAACTAGATCTCAGCCAATCTATAATAAATGCCTATCTTATCTACAGCCTATGCAAAGGTATGGAATTCATGGCTCACCAGCCTAAGACAGTAAGGCATTCATGGCCCTTGGCGGCAACTCACTCTCACCAGGACCTTCTTCGTCTCAGGCCCAAAGAGTCCAAGACTCTTTCAACTCCCTCTTCGGGAGTTCCTTTCCCACATGTATGTCCTTTCAGCGATCTCCCATTTGAAAATCGGGGACTTGGTGTTCGCGCTATCGCGAACCCTGTGTGCACGATCTCGTGCAATTCAAATCCCCGAATGTCGATGAGTCAACCGTCAACGATCCCGTATATCGGGGATTTCCCTATCGGGATATCGCTACTTGCGATGCCAACAATCGGACCCTCCAAACCCTGAGCTCCGAGGTGTCGATCCTCCGATACAATGCCACCTGTATCCCACTAACTTCCGGGGTCCCTCTTTGCCACGTCACCTCGGGATTTCGTGGATCACAAATCCACGATGCAAGTTTTCTTGTGGTCAAAAACCCCGAACGTCGAATCCCAACCTTCCGGGATCACGTGCCACCTGTCCTTGTCCCAATCGACGGGCCGATTAATTCAGGAAATCGTTACTCGCGATTTCGACGTGCATGCAACTCTTTTCTCGCCAAACGTCGAATGCCGATATGCGATGGCTATGGGTTCTGCCTGCGTCTAAGGGTTAAACCCCATGCAATTTCCCCTAGATATGACGGTCTGCGGGACTTCGCAATTTCCACCCGCGAATCCTATCCGTTGAGGATTTCTTCTGCTCCGAAGCCCCCTCCTGCGCGAACTTCCTCCTGGGTCTGTTCCACGGTCCCACGATGGAACTATCCCTCCTGAGCTTCCTCACCTGGATTCCTTCAAAGGAAGGTCTTTGGTCTCCACCCTCCTAGCAGTCTCGACCTTGTACATCGAAGCGCTCGTCCTCCTGAGCTTTCTCCTTGAATCCTCAAAGGATTCAATTTGACCTCTGCACTCTCCTTGCAAAGTCCTTGCACGCAAAGCGCTATCTATCCTGAACTTCTCCTGTAGCTTCGACCTCTACAGATGCTCGGTTCTTCTTCTTTCCATTCTCTCGTAGATAGATAATAAAATACCTCCTGGTAGTCTTCCAACTCAAGCAACCTATTGCTGAGTGCTCTAGGCATTCAGTAACCCAGTGAAAGTTCCCTCAATGAACCTTCCTTCAGATGACAGAACTCAAAGAGTTCTTTCCTCCTGGGCTATCTGCGCACCCTCTCAATGCCCTCCTGGCGGAGTATCTCTGCCACAGAATAACCAACAGTTATGCTTTCCCCATGCACTTACGCATTTCGCTCAATGTCCTCCAGACAGAGCTCTTCAGAATCCTCAACAGAATTCTGGTTTTTCTGAACTCACAGCAGAGTTCTTTCCTTACACACGCTCGATACCCTCTTGATAGAGCTCCTACAGAACTTCTCAAAGATTCTGTCTACAACAGTGTCTCAGCTACACTGCCTTGACTATTGAGGTGTTCAGTAATCCCAAAAGTCCTCCTTCTATATGATTTGTTGATTTCAATGCTTGTGCTCTCTCAGCACGTCTTTGTCTGACTCCTCCAAGTTTAGAAGCGCATCCTCTGTGCACTGGTTATTCAGAGTCTCAACACTCTGTCATGCCCTCATGGCATGAAACCTCAAAGACCTCTCAAACCTAAAATCAAACACACTCCTTGCAACGCATAATTACAATGCCCAAATGCAGCATATAGTGAACACACACACACAGACATGCATATAATGACAAAAAATGTAGGAAAACCTGCCCTGTATTAATAATGGAAAATGCCTGTATATTTTACAAGGTGTTCCTCGAGCTCTCTCTCGGCTCTCTACATGCTTCTCTCTCCCTTAAAATGAGATCTCAAAATCTCTTTTACATGAGGCGGCTCAATCGAGCGCTTCCCTCCAGTATTTACCTACTCTAATAAATTACAATCAATGGTTGTCTAGTCTGTTATCCAGAACTAGATCTCATCCAATCTATAATAAATGCCTATCTTATCTACAGCCTGCGCAAAGGTATGGCATTCATGGCTCACCAGCCTAAGACATTAATTTACATTGAATTCAAATTCAAAATGAGGTTGCACCTCCCTTTCAGCCCTGAATAAGTGCGCGCTGACGTGGCTGGCTGGCTGGCTGGCTGCATGGAGAGATGCTCCTTCATCAAGACCCCACAACATCAAGAGATCTATCATCACCAACAAATATTTTCTTCATGTTACATTCATTTAGAAAAAAAAAATGTCTTTGTCCTTGACCATATGACAAGATGCTCCAAAATAAATAAACCACTCATTAGATGAAGAGGTAGTTGCATTGAAGGAGAAATAAGAAGCAGAAAATGCATGCCTAGAAGAAGAATAAGAAAAAGAATTAACACAAATGTTGTGCTTCTTCATTGTTGCTTCTAAGAATTCCATCTTTTTAAAACATTTACACTCCACATGACCATTTTTCTCACAGAAGTCGAAATGTCTATTAGTCTTGTTACTTTTGTATTTTTCTCCTTTGTCACGATTAGGAGCAAAATCTGGTAGAGAGGGTTTGGGACCATTGTTTTTCTTGTTGTTGTGGTGAGGATTTTTCTTCTTGGGATTATTGGATCTATCTTTTTTCTAGGACACTAAGGCTTTGTTGGATGTACCTGCAATGTTGATCAATCAAAGTAAGTTTATCTTGCTCTCAGATCATAGAATCACAAAAGGACTCAGGAGAGGGTTCTTTATGAGCACTCCCTAGAGCTTCTCTGGTGGCATAAAAGGTAGTTACAAAAACACAATATGCACTACCAAGCTTAGAAAGAATATCATATATGCATCGATCTTCCTTCAGATCTAGTTTTCACTCTATACACAAAAGTCTAAGTATTTTGAACTTAGATAAGTAATCTTCAATGGAAAGAAAACCATTTGGACTTAAAGTCATTAACGGATTTTCAAACTAGTGGGATAGAATAATATTGTGTTTACCAAGCATAGCTTGAATATTTTCCCAAGCTTCATCGGGGGAATCAAGTCCTTGAAGGTGAAACCTTAAATCAAGAGAGATGGAAATTTTGATTATTCTATGTGCTTCATATATCTTATTATCCCATTTGACTTTCTTTTCATCATCAGTTGGATCTAGTTATTTTCCCAATGTAATCTGATACAATCCTTTATTTCTTAGTACATCCTCCATATGGGATTTCCATGAGAAGTAGTTGGTACTCGTAGGAAAAAGATCCTTTGGAAAAGAAATATTAAAATATGTATAGAATATGGATTTAAGAGTTGAAATTGATTTTATTAATGTAAAGCTCTAAGAAAAAATGGCACTGAAAACAAACTTCAGATGTTAAAGTTATGTCCTTTTGAAGAAAGGCATAAACGATAATCAAAGAGTCACGTGGAAAGTAGAAGGTGGTTCACACGGTGATGTTCCTCCTCATCAAACTTTGTTCATAAACTAACTTTTAAATAAGTTACTTATGAAGTGACTCACTTTTATAGAATAAGTGATAATCATTTTTACAATAAAGTTACATTATAAATGGAAATTGCATGGAAAACAAATAACTTAAAATAAAATATTAAAGGTATTCAATAATTAACCTCTTTTCTAGTTAAGTGAAATGCAGTTTGCAATGACTGCATGAACATTTTCAAAAAAAGTTAAAGAAAAGATATTTGGACTTAAAACCTCTTACCTAATAAAACAACTTTTAACAGAGAGAGTTAGTGGAAAATACATTATAATCTTAAGAAGGAGGAATGAGGGTGTCGTTGTTGTTGTTGTGGAAGATGACCTTGGAGTACATGCTAAATATTTTTTTTTCATGCATTCATACACACAAAAACAATTTCTTCTCAACAACAAAAAGGGGTTAGATCTTGGTTTTTTACTCGGAAAATGCAAGTTTTCTCTTTGTTTCTAATTTACCGAGATCAAACAAAGTACACAACAAAGAACATGCATAAACAAGAAAACACTTTCTGCTTTGTTTATAATTTATCGATATCACACAGAGTGCAGGAAAAAAAGCATATGCGGACCAGAAAGACTAGAAACCCAGAAACTTATAAAAAAAATGAAATATAAAACCAAAATATTATCTCTATTAAAAATTAAAATGACCATATTCAGGCTTTATACCTATGCATTTGACTGAAATGGTCATATCTTGGGCAAATAAAAACCTTTTCAAGTGAAATGAAAAGCGTTCCTTACTGAAATGAGTGCTCCATCAGAAATGGAATAGTCATCTTAGCTCAAAAATGTACAAAAACAACGAAAACTATAGATGCGACAACATGACTTCAATATCTCAATCTATAACAGGAGCATGTCTTCAAATGCGATTTGATACCATGTTCGACAACACATGTGTTCCAAAAGAGGATGAGCATCTTCAGTAACCACTCACACAATTAGATCAAAGATGAACACACCAATGTTTTTGCGTGGTAAAACCCCTACAAGGAAATATCCATGGCCCCAACCAACGAAGCCACTTGAGACAATTTATTAATGCAAAAGAAAATATATTACATAGAGTTTCTCACAATTGATTATCGACAAATGGCCCTCCATGCTCTTTAAATAGATATCATGGATCAATCCAGTGTTAAACCATGGATCAATGTAACCATTAAGATCAAAGAAAATATGAGTTGTCAGATCACTCTATGTCGAGAACATATCGTGATTCTTGGATTACAAATACATATTAAATAAACACACTTTAACCTAGCAACATATTTAACGAAATTGATATTAACTAACTTTTAAGTGTCTAAATATCCTAAAATAAGATTTTTTATAGTAAGCATGCACTTCAAAAAAAAGAGTGCAAATAAAAAAAGAAAAATAAAAAAGAAAGCTCGCTCCTCCTTCATAACATTACTATATATTTAATATTAGCTTAGTTGGTTGAAAGTTACTTTATTAAATAGAGATTTTGATTTCAAGTTTTTCTTTTTTCAAGTTATTTTTTGAAAATTTTCATACACGAGGCTTTTGTTTTTTTGTAAGCATGCACTTCAAGCAAAAGAGTATAAATAAAATAAATAAAAGAAAAAAAGTAGCCCCTCTCCTCCATAATATTTTCTATATATTTCATATCAATTCACTTGGTTGAGAGTTACTTTATTAATTACAAACTCTGAATTGAAGTCTTGAGTTTTTTAAGTTCATTTTTTTAAAAGTTCATACAATTTTGAATTATTCCATAGCTTTATTGTAAAGTGCATCTCACTTCAATTAGAAAAATAAATTACCATAAAATGACTTTAATATTATTTTTTAAACTACTTTTTGCATGCAACTTTATTTTATAAAATAATTTTACTGTAAAAGTTATTATCACTTATTTTATAAAATGAGTCACTTCATAAGTAAATTATTTGTTAAAATGAGTTTATAGATAAATTTAGAGAAGGGAGGGCAATTGTTTTTACTTAACAACCTATTATCTAGCCATCACAATGTGGACTATCTTCTATTTACCATGCGGCACTTTGGTTATTTTTTATGTCTTTTTTAAAAAGATCATAACTTTCACATGAAAAATCTATTTTCAATGCCATTTTTTTGAAACTATCTATTTTTTCAGGAACTTTTCAACGATATGGTTATTTTTATCTTTTGAATCCATATTATCTACATATTTTAATATTGCTACTGAAAGTGATCTTTTTTTACCAATGCCAACTACTTCTCATGGAAAACCCTTATGGAGGTTGTACTATAAAGTAAAAGACTATACCAGATTACCTTGAGAAAAGAAAAATCCCCGAATAGTGCTTAAAATAAATCCAAGTGGGATAATAAGAATGAAAAAACATGTGGATTAATCAAAATTCCCATCTCTCCTAATTTATGGTTTCACCTTTAAGGAATCAATGAGCCAGATGAATATTGGGATAAGATGGAAAAGTATTTAGTAAACACAATGTGATTTCATCCCACTAGCTTGGAAATCAATTAATGAATTTAAATTCCAATTATTTCCCTTGCATTGAATATTATTTATCTAGGTTCAGAACACTCAAAATTTTATTTTGGGACTATTAAATAGATATGAAAGATGATCGATGTATATATGTTATTATTGCTAAGCTTGGTAGTGCATATTATATTTTTGTATTTACCTTTTACTCCACTAGAGAAGATCTAGGGGATTCATACATAGAACCCTCTCTTAATTCCTTTTGTGGTTCTTTGATTAGAGAAAAGTATAAGATATTTCATCTTAGAGTCATCATCACTGTAGGAACATCTAACAAAGTCTTAGTGTCCTAGTGGAAAGATAAATTCAAGCATCCAAACAAGAAACATCCTCACAACAACAATAAAAAATGCTCTAAAACCCTCTCAGGGAGCTTGTACTCCCAATGGTGACAAATGACCAAAATCAAAAAGTAAGAAGACTGACAGGCATTGCAAATTTTTTCGGTGAAATGGTCATCTAGATTTTAAATGTTTTGAAAATATGCAGGCCTTAGAATCAACAATGAATAAGCACAACATCAATTTCCTTTCTTCTTCTCCCAACTCTTCCTCTCATGGACATGTTCACTTTTTGCTTCTAGTTTTTCCTTCAATGCAACATCTACTTCTTCTTTCGATGAGTGGTTTATTGATTCTAGAGAATCTTATCATATGGCTGGAGATAAAGCCATTTTTTCTTCTCTTAAATATTGTAACACCACAAAAAAAATATTTTTTGGTGATGATAGATCTCTTAGTGGTGTAGGGTCTTGAACAATTTAGTTAAATGTCATTTTAACAATGTATTATGTGTTCCATGTCTCTCATGCAACCTTCTATCAGTATATCAATTCACTAATTTAAATAAAGGCGAAAAAATAGATTTTTTTGTTAGGTACTATATCTATTATAATAAGAAGAACATATAAATATTGAAGCAAATACCATCAGAACAACAAAATGTAGAGAACCAAAACATCAAAGATGATACCTTTATTGATGGGAAAAAAATTTCACTTGCTTCTTTGAGGGGGAAACCTCTACCAGAGCCCCACTCTATTACAATAATTCTCAATACAAAACTTTATCATTCCTTGTACTCCTATTTATATTAAATCTATCTTCAAAAGAATAATCTAGAGGAAGATATTTCTAGAACTTAGAAGTGGAAGCTTCTATTAAGTCTTCTTACATTAGACCTATTCACGTTATTAACTAAGCATTATTTATTAATATCGACCTTTATTACATGGAAAATATATTATTAAACCTACATGAGGGGTTAGGGAGGTTAGGTCCCTAGCATCCCCCCCCCACTTGAAAATGAGCCTTGTCCTTAGGGCTTGAGATGAGGAAATTGTTGCAGAATAGTAGTCATCTCCCAGGTGGTGTATTTTGTTGGAGTATCCTTCCATTGAACTAAAACTTCCTTGATGGTGCAAAAATGGAGATGATGCTCGCACTGGTCCAATATGACTTGTTGTTGCAACCAAATGGAACCTTCTCCATCCAACTCTAATAGATTGGTCTGGGTCTGACACTTAGTTCCAATCACCTTCTTCATGCATGAGACATAAAAAATAGGATGTAGGTTAGAGTGACTCGAAAAGGATAACTAGTATGCCACTAGCCCCATACATTTGAGAATAGTATAAGGACCATAAAATTTCGGGGCGAGTTTCTAATAATGTTGGGATTTGAGTGAAGTTTTATTGTACGGTTGCAGATGGAGAAACACATGTTCCCCTTCAACAAATTGATGTTAGGAACGACCCTGATTTTCTTGTTTCTTCAAGCAATTATGAGCCATGACCAAATTTTCTTTCAGAGTATGGAAAATGGTCACGCAGACTGTTAGATTGTGGTATACCTCTTGAACCTTTGAGACACCTGACATGTATGGGATAATTGATGGTGGCCTTTTTCTGTAGATTACTTCAAAGGGAGTCATGTTAGTGGAAGTATGGTAAGAGGTGTTTTACCACCATTTATATAGGGGTAACCATTGAATCCACTGATTTTGTTTGTCTCACGCAAAACATCTCAAATAAGTTTTCAAGCATTTGTTGATTTTTTCAATTTGGCCATTAGTCTGGAGATGATAGGAAGTGATGAGATGCAATTGGGTTCCCTGGAGCCTAAATAATTATTTTCATAAATTGCTGGTAAAAGTTAGATAACGATCAGAAACAATGGAATGAGGCATGTTATGGATTTTGAAGATATTATCCATAAAAACTTGATCTATTATGGAGGTTGTGAATGGGTGTTGAAGAGCACAAAAATGAGTATATTTGGAAACACTATCCATGACCATCATGATGAATAACTTATTTCCTTATTTAAGTAAGTCAACAATGAAATCCATCAAAATTTCCATCCAAATAGTAGGTGGAAGTGGAAGTGGTTGTAGTGTGCCTAGAATTTTGACAGTCTTCCCCTTATTGTGTTGACAAGTATCGCATTCAACCATAAAGGTGTGGATGTTCTATTTCATACTGTCCCAGAAAAAAGAATGTTTGACCCTTTCATAAGTTTTGGCAAAACTTGAATGTCCAGTTGTAGGTGAAGCATGAAACTTAGAGAGCCATGTGGATTTAATGGTTGATTGTTATGTTAAATACATGCAACCTTTACAGTGAGGCTCTTCATTGTGCCAAGAGTACCTTGGAGAAGATTAAAGATCCTGTTGCAATTTTTGGATTAGGATGCAATGTTTGGGGTCTTTCCACCAATCTTGGTGAACTACCTAAATCCAATTTACAACAATAAATGAGAGGAAAAAGAGGGACCCTTCTTCTTCATATTCACGGGAAAGGTCATTAGCCACCACATTTTCTTTTCCCTTCTTATAGATGATCTCATAATCATACCCAAACATCTTGGTCACCCATTTTTGTTGCTCCAGGGATGAAATTATTTGTTCCAAGAAATACTTGAGGCTTTTATGATCCCTTTTAATTTGGAAACGTTTCGCCAATAGACAAGGGCACTAGAAATCCATTGTGTGCAAGATAGCCAGAATTTCCTTTTCATAGAAGGATTGGCCTAAATGTCACTCCAACAAATATTTAAAGGTAAAATCTAAAGGTCGTCCATCTTGCATGAGGATTTCCCCAATGCATCGCCCGGATGCATCACATTTAAGAACAAAGGTCTTGGTGAAGTTAGCTAATGCGAGGAAATGAATAGTGCAGATAGATTCTTTCAAGGCTTGGAAGGATTCGTCATCTATGAGAGTCAAAGTGAAAAAATTCTTTTTAATGAGAGCTGTGAAGGGAGCCACAAGTTTTACATAATTTGAATGAACTTGTGATAATATCCCATGACACCTAGGAAGCAACGAAAAAATTTAAGATTTTTAGGGAAAATCTAATTCTTCATATCTTCAATTTTCTTAGGATGCACCCTTACACCATCCTTGCCAACAATATGACCCAGGTACTCAACTTTAGAGGCATCAAATGCACATTTACATTGTTTGAGAAAGAGTTTTTTTTTAAGAGAGGATGGAGAACTTGATCTGCATGGGTGAGATGGGATTGCCAAGTTTTACTATGTATGAGAATATCATCAAATAAAACTAACACAAAGTGATGGAGGAAAGGACGAACGATATGATTCATGAGGCTTTGAAAATTAGAGGGAGCATTGCAGAGACCAAAGGCATGACCAAGAACTCATAGTCACCCTCATGAGTGTGAAATGCAGTCATGGGAATGTCTTCCTCTTTCATTTGTATCTAGTGGTATAAAGAATGTAGGTCAAGTTTAGTAAAGTATTGAGCCCCACTGAATTCATCCAAAAGGTCATCTATGACAGGAATGGGAAATATGTCCTTGATGGTAAGTTTTTTGAGGGAATGAAAAGAAGGACACATGTGCCAAGTGCCTTCCTTCTTGAAGACCATGACTACAGGGGAATAATAGGGGCTAGCACTAGGATGAATAACACTCTCTACTAGCAACTCTTAGACAAATTTCTCAATTTCATTTTTCTAAGAAAAGGGATAGCGATAAGGGTGAACATTGGGAGGACGACATCCTAGGATTAAAGAAATGGAATGGTCATGGTCACATCGGGAGGGGAGAAGGTCTTAGGGGGTTTGGAAAATGATGTGGTGTTTAGAAAGGATATATTGGAGTTCGGGGTGCACATAGGATGTCTCAACTAACTTAATGGAATGGAGTTGGGAAATGATACCAGAATGACCTTTTTTGAGTAACTTTTCCATGTAGTGGGAACTGATGATCTCTAGAGATCCTTCTATAATGCCTTGGAATTTATATTGTTTTCCCTCATGTTGGAATGGAATGGTTAAATCCTTAAAATACATGGTGATGGGGCTGAGAGTGCGTAGCCATTCAACACCAAGAACAATGTTACAAACACCCATGTCAATAGAAAACATGTCATATTTCAATTGATACTGACCAATTTGTAGGAACACATTTTGACAACGCCCCCCACATTTCATGGAACCACCTTTTACAATCATGATTTGAACATTTTTTATTGCATGGATATAGTAATTGATATCTTGGGAAGATGATTGAAAATATGAGTGTTCCCACAGTCAACTAGGATGATGACTTTCTGGTGTTTAATGTAGTCAATTAACATGAGGGTTTGGGGAGAAGAAAAGATAGTGAGAGAATTCAATGAAATGAGGGGTTCCACTTCGAGAGAATCAAAGGGTGAAATAAGATAATCTACTTGGTGTCGCTTTGCTTCAGGTGAAACCTCAACATCTTCATTAGAAACATCCTTCAAAATGGCCATAATTTTTTTTTTTTTCTTTACACTTGTTCCATGGAAAGTATTTCTCATCACAATTATAAAAAAGACTCGTGAGTTGGCGTTCAACCATTTCCACTCATGTTAATTTTTGGACCTTGAGAGGAGTGGCCTAAGGGGAAGGGGTGGGGGGTTTATGGTGGAAAATATTTTTTTATTTTCTTCTCTAGGAAAATATGACCTGTTGTGCCTCCTTGGCACCTTTAGTTTATTCCAACCAAGTCTAGGGATGAGCCATGAGTACCTAGTCTTAAATTTCATCCTTGAGGCCACTGAAAAGCATTTATGGAAGAAGGAATTTGTCATGCCCTCCATTCTGAAAGCCAAGTGCTCAAAGGAGGATATAAAATCTTCCACTGTTCTCAACTAGTTCAACTTGGTCAGACAACCTAAATGGTGGGTTTCTGTGTCAAAGCATTCATACATATTGGAAACAAACTTTGTCCAAGAAACATACCCTTGGCATGCATTTCTATACCATTTCCACCATTTCCATCATTCTGAATCTAAATATAGAACACCGTAATGAAGCTTGGTCAATTCATCAGTAATTCCATGTAGGGAAAAATCGTATTCCATCTGAGTGACCAAGGTTGTTGGATCCGATCCATCAAATTTGTTCACCTCAACTCGAGGAAGACGGGGGTCATGATGTAGGGAGTTGGAATGAGAGTGCAGAATATGGTTGGATTCAACACCTTCAACATGGAGGAATGGGTCATAAGAGGAAGGACCCTTAAATTCTTTCATGAATTGTTTTAGAGTGGAATTGATTTCATCAATTCATCTATTGATTTTTTCTTGGTTGTAGTCCACTTTGGAATCAAGGGAAATAATGTCAAAATTCAGTTTCTGATTAGTTTCGTCTTGGCAAGTGGGATACATTGGGTAATGAGGGGTTCGTCCATGGAAACAAAATGAATATAAGTGATCTATATAATTTTGATCAATGAAACTAGAGGAAGCCAATGGAGTAAGTGGGAAATAAGGGTGTCATGAAGGGGATGGGTTGATGGGAAAAATAATTCTTAAAAATGATAAGTATCATGGTGATAAGGGAAAAGAGGGGAATCCAATGAGATAGGTCTCAAATAATGGTGTAAGAAAGACCCATACATAATACTACAACGTCAAAATTCCCAAATGCTTAACATAACAAAATGTGTAGTAATTTCACAACCGTAACGTAGGGGTAAGCTTGTGCATCCAAAATATCATTTTTGTTACTTTTCTGGTATATTCCCCTTGGTTATGGTTTTCAGTGTGCCTATATAAAAGGGTTTTCCCTTTTCTATATCTCTTTGATATATGTGTGGGGTCTAACAATAGTACTTGACCTAATATCTCAAGAAAAAAATTAAGGAGGCTTGACTATACCCTTAGCCTTAATACTGGATTACCAAGGTACTAGAGAGTATCTTCCCAAGTGTTGTTCTTGGTGGAACTATAGAACTCAGGAGATCTATCGACTGATCAAGGTATGGTTTCAGGAGACCTAAGAGACTCTCGAGATACCTAAAATTATGTGGGAGTGATGGTCTTGTATAGATTATGTCTAATGCGATACTACTCAAAGGGTACTAACAAGTGTTACAGAGGTTTCCAACAAGGTGAAACTTTGGTTCCTAGAAAACCCCATGAAACCATTTGTATTTCATGTGTGTAATATTCCCCATGCCAGTTTTTCCCATTGAACAATGGATCTCTATGCTTTAAAGATGCCAACAGTACATTTCTCTACTTTGGAAAAAAAATTCCCATAGTTTCCCTAGAGGAAAGTGTTTTGATACCACTTGTTACTAGAACTATTATAATAACATGAAAATATAAATATTGAATAAAATACTATCAGAACAACAAAATGTAGAGAACCAAAACACCAAAGATGATACCTTTATTGATAGGAAGCAATGTTCACTTGCCTCTTCAAGGGGGAACCCTCCAGTAAAGCAATTCTCTATTACAATCATTCTCAAGACAAAACTTTCTCAAGCCTTCTACTCTGATTTATATTAGATCTATATTCAAAAGAAAAATCCAGAGGAATATCTTTCTAGAAGCGGAAGTTTTTGTTAAGTCTTCTTACATTAGACCTATTCACATAATTAATTAGGCCTTATTTATTAATAACAACCTTTATTACATGGAAAATATATTATTCTACCATCGTGAAGGGTTCGAGAGGTTAGGTCCCTAAAATTTTTAGCTCACCAATACATAATCAAGGATATAAAAGATCATGATCATGCCCTAGCAATTAAAACCATTGATGATATTACTAGGTTGTACAAATTTGACAATTTGGGATCATCAACTTTTCCATTAGTTTTTATTGCTCACGATGATGAGTTGACCAAACTTTGGCATTAGAAGTTTGGTCATATAAACTATCTCTCATTGTAGCAATTATGTAATAAAAATATGGTGATTGGTCTTCCTTTGATTTTTTTTTGAGATGGTGTTTGTGCTAGCTGTGTTTTTGGAAAATATCATTGGGACAGTTTTGAAAAACATGTCTCTTGGCATGCCTTCAACCCCTTATATCTTTTTCATAACGATTTATGTGGTTTTCTTCCTTCTTCTTATTCTTTGTCTAGGTACACGTATTTCTTAGATTTCATTGATGATTTATCCAAACACACTTGGGTTTATTTATTAAAAATTAATATTGAAGTTTTTGGCATGTTTTTGGCTTATAAGGCCCTTGTAGAAAAACAATTTAGATATCAAATTCATAGGTTAAGAAAAGATAATGGAGGCAAATATGTGAAAAAAAAATTCACAACTTACTGCACTAGATAAGTCATTCAAATTCAACAGAGCATTCCATATACACCACAAAAAAATGGTGTTGCTCAGAGAAAGAATCATACCTTAAAGAAAATGGAAAATTGTATGATCCAATCCAAGGGTTTAAATCTTCATTATTGGATCGATGCCATCAATC
>JASDQU010816821.1:857-34729 GCA_032191745.1 Picea mariana
CAACCCTAGTCATGGGTTTTGGACCGCAAGATTGATAAAGGTATTTGGACATGAAGGAAAATGAACATGTAGATACAACACCCATGGATGGATAGTATACATCATGTTGTTTCCGGTGGTATGTGGCATGTCATGTGGATCTTCATGGTTGAGGAGAAATGAATTTTTGAAGATGACAAGATGAATTGAAGAAGGAAGTACATGTAGGCCCTTAAGACAATTAAAGAACGAAATTACAAAATAAGAAAGTGTCAGGTCAACCCTAATGTTAAAATGAAGTGACATAAATTGTATAAATAAATATCATTATACATTCATTTGACACACAAGTCGAATTTCAAAGGAAAATCAAAAGTAAAGAAGGTTGGATTTCAAGGGAGGATGAAGTCTTTTGGTGATGTGTTCTAAGGTATGTTATTTTCAGGTTATCTTACCATTTTTGCTATAAAAAAATTTCTAGAATGATTCAGATGGTTTAATTGCTATGGTGTTGATAATACATATCAAGGTACCTATGGTAAAAGTTTCAGCTCTTGGTTCACTATAATTATGGAGATATACTCTATGGAAGATAGGGTTTTTGACCAGTCCTGAAGCTAGTCAATAAACATGTGTTTTGGGTAAAACAGTCATAAATTCTTCATAGAGAATCCAATTGAAGTGGGACAAATTGAATTGGAAAGAGTATTGACTTTAGTTTATTTTGTGTGATTTTCAGAATCTGTTTTTAAATATTGAGCGTGGGGCAATCTATACAAGTTCGGTCTCCTAAATAAACCAGAATTGAACAAATTCTACCATTCTCTCTATAACTTATTTTTGGAGAGGATTCAAGGAGTGAAACTTGGAGGAGTTTCAGAGAATACATTGAGTGATATTATATATAGGATCAGAGTGTTCTAATAATTTAAGAATTGCATAAATTGAAGAAGTCTTAGGAAGCATTATTAGGTTCTATGTGATGGTTTGTTGATGGTGATGATTTAATGTAAAGTTTTATTATCTGTCATATATTGTTGGGTGGAAGGAAGGGGAAAGGATGGAGAGTTAAATCCTCTCTTGATATTGGAGTATTGTATATTCCTCTTGGATGTTTATCCCTCCCTTTAAATTTGGAATCTGTAGCTACCTTTGGAAGTCATTACTTCCTTTGAACAATAACTATTGATTATTTCTCATATATTGTGCATGGTGTATTGTGGTGTATTGGTGTAACTCTTATACTATTGTTCATTGCTCATTGGATATAGTTGAATGGTTTAAGTATAAGTTGAAAAAGGTTTTAAATTGTACTTGATATTGATTCAGCCCCCTCTCAGTATCAACAGCATCTCGACGTTGCTCATCTAGACTCTTTAGGTGCACGAGGCATTGTTCGAGATCGAAAGTGTCAGGTAGGAGAAAAACTCCCAATATAAGAGAATGGATTTCAAATTCAATGTGTAATATCGACTCCAAACCATTCACTAACTGGAAAGGAGAGAAACTGGTGGAAGTCTTGACCAAGGTTCGATATGCCCAAAGTGTGGGATATAGGGATAATTTTAAGGATGGAAATTTATTTTAAAATGTAGAAACCTTGGCGAATATTACTAATCCTTCATATGTCAACTATAAATGTTTGGCGATATTTTTTTTTAAATATTCAAATTTCTAAGTATTTTATATAGTTTTTATAAAATTTTGGTTATTTTTAAGGTAAAATAATTTTATCCTATAGAATTTGGGTGAATAATTTTTAAAATAGCGAATCTCGTTTTTGGAAAAACCATGGAAAATTAGCCCATGAGCGAAATTTAGCCCCTAAAATCATCCCTGGCGGGATATAGCATGATATGCCAGTCAGATTTTCTCTAGCTGACAGTTTTCTGCAAAATGGTCTTGAGGGACTTGTTCACGGCCTCTACTTGTCCATTTTATTTGGGGTAGTAAGGGAAGAATGACCATGCTTAAACACCATATTAGATGCTAGTTCTTCCATCATTTCATTCTGAAAGTGACTTCCATGATCAGTGAAAATCTCACTCGAGATTTCGAACCTGGCTATAATTTGATTGAATACAAAGAAGGCGACAGTCTTCCCATCATATTTAAATGTAGGCATGGAGTTGACCCACTTAGTAAAGTAGTCTACGGCCATGATAATGTATTAATGTGTTGATTCCCCCCAGCCAAATTTGGGTTGCAATCCACAAATTCCACCCCCCACTTTGTGAAGGGACCGACAGTAATGAATGTATGGAGAGGGATTGGATGCAAGTGCATTTTCCGAGTGAACACCTAGTAGGGGTGACACTTCTTAACCACTTCAATGCAATCCTTAAATATAGATGGCCAAAAATAATCAGCTCACAAAATTTTTTGGGTTGTCGCAAGCCTGGATAGATGACCACCACAAGGCGCACTATGGCAGTCATTCATAATAGACTTAGCTTCTTTGTGAGTTAAACAATGACACAGGATACTGTCAACTCCTTGACGATATAGAGTGTCTTTGACGATAATATAGTTCTTAGCTTGGTATCGTATACGCCATTGGTCATCTCACGAGAGATGTTGAGGGAAATTCAAATTTTGAAGATAGAGAATAATATCTCCATACCAGGGGTCTAATGATGAGACAAGGAAAATGTGTTCATCCACAAATGAATCAACATGAATAACATCCTCATCTAATCGCAGGAAGTCGAATATTAACTCTGCAAAAACTAGTGATTTCTTGGGTTTCGCAGAAGTGGAATCGAGATTAAACTCTTGTAGGATGACAATCCATTTATTGTACTTTCCCCTTATGATACACCTGGTAAGGACGTATTGAAATGGATTGACATTGGAAACCACAGTAGTTTTGCAAAGAAATATATAATTTTGTAACCATTGGATTGCGTGAATGACAACCAAAGGTAGATTTTCAACATGAGAATATTTCAGTTCAGGGTCGACTAAGTTTTGACTGAGATAGTAAATGAAATTCTCATGGAGCTCATCATATTCTTGAACCAACACCATACCAATCGTATCTTCGGACATGGTGACATAAATCAATTAGTCTCTATTGTAGTCTAGAGACTTCAACAGAGGTGTCGATACCAAGGATTTATTCAAAGAATCGAAGGATTCCTAGGCTCTCTCATCCCAGATAAAAGGAGTGTCCTTCTTCAAGAGACACATGAAACCCTTATTAATATTGGCATATTTCACTATAAATTGTCTTAAAAAAGTATCTTTCCCCTGTAAACCTTGAAGTTGGTGAATAGTTTGCGGGGGAGGCAATTGAAGTATTTCCTCAACCTTTAACAAATCTACCAGGATCCCAGTATCAGAGACTAAAAATCCTAGAAGACGTCCTGACCAAATGCAAAAGATGCATTTATGAGGGTTCAACCGGATCCAATAATGGTGACATCTTTCAAATACTAGCCAAAGATTCATAGGGTGATCCACTCTCTTACGGGAGTGAGCAGCACGATCGTCAAGATAGGCTTTGACTATATGCTTCAGATCGTGAAATGTAAAGTTCATAGCACATTGGAAGGTTGCTCCGACATTTTTAAGGTCGAAAGGCATCTTCCGGTATGCGAAATTACCCTAAGGGAAAATAAATGTCATGTTATATTGGTCCTCGGGTTTAATATGAGTTTGGTTATACCCTAAAAATCCATCCATGAAAGAAAAAACTTCTCTTCCCGCACACTCATCGAGAATCTGAGCTATGAAGGGTGTCAGGAAGTTGTCTTTAGGACAAGCTTTGTTCAGGCCACGAAAATCCATGCATACAAGGATGGTTCCATTCTTTTTATTCACAGGAACAGGATTGGATACCCACTCAGTCAAGGGAACTGGGTAGATAAATCCATCATTAAGTAGTTTTTCTACCTCTGCCTTAATAGAAAGGGCCTTCCGGAGATTGACAACTCTAAGATGTTGTCGAGTAGGCTTAACATCTGGGTAAGTTTTAATCTCATGTTCGAAAATTCGAGGGTCGATTCCCAGCATCTCTTCATATGAACAAGCGAATACATATTGGAATTCATTGAAGAGTTCGATGTAGATTAGGATTTGTTCTGGCGAACAATCTGCACGAATGTATACATTTTCAATATTGTCAGGGATACGAGAGATATCGATCGTTATGGTAGGGGAGATAATTGCCATATTTCCTTCAGCATAAATGATGTGT
The DNA here is from genome assembly GCA_032191745.1 of Picea mariana. Lineage (NCBI taxonomy): Eukaryota > Viridiplantae > Streptophyta > Pinopsida > Pinales > Pinaceae > Picea > Picea mariana. Next base: position 5,038 of record JASDQU010816821.1, read on the forward strand.
GTATCAAGTGGAACTATGGCGTGATCAATTATCTCGCTCAAAATAGATCTAAAGTCATCTTGTTCGATTCTAGAAATATCTGGGAGAAAATAAGAGTGATGATGCATATCATCCCAAGGTTTGTCAAAACCACTCATGGCCTCGAGGATAGCTTCATCCGAAAGCAAAGTTTCATCAAGGCAATCATGTGAACAAGACAATGAAGTGGCTCACACAGGCTCCAGGATAGGATCCTCCTCGTTCGTCTGCGAGGTAAAGGGATAAAGATCGGCAGAAGAATTAAGAACAACTTGATACACAATCTTTGTTGTCAATAGTGGCATGGACATTCCATAATGTGATTTACCTTCATAAAATGTCATCAAGGAATTTAGGCTCCAAGGATCATTAAAATAGGACGTGTGGAAAGGAATGGACCTCTCTGACGAAACGGGCCTACCGGACATGGTGTAAATATGGTGAATCAGTGCCATGAAGTCAAAGGTACCCATAAGGGATGAATACATTCCGACATCGATATTCCCAATTGTTGGTTGAGAATTGTCGATAAGGGGGATCAATGGTCCAATAGATGCATTGGGGCTAGCGTATGCAAAGGAAAAATGGTCAATCGTCACGATCTTCCCATCGTGAGGAAAACAAAGCATACAGAAGACGGATGATACAATTGCAATCATAGCGTAAGTCCAATTGCGTCCTAGTAACAAGTTATAAGTGAGGGGTGCATCGACATCCACCTCTATCGTCTTCCCACTTTACAGGACCGGAAAAGAAAAAATAATATCGTGAGGGCAGAAGGAATGACTGTCAAAAGAAGTCAACATGGTCGGAGACTGAGAAAGGGTCGAAGAGCCAAGGGATTTCTAATAGACCAGGGACATCACACATGTTGCAATGCCTTTGTTGGGCCCTTCGTTTTTGGATTTGAAGTTGTGCAAGAAGGACTACAGTCCCAGTTTTGATTTAGCACGAGCTGTGCAAGCTACAGAAGAAGTTGGACAGTGGAGTGAGGAAAAGTAACAAAAATCAGTTGCAGAAAAGGACAACACAACGCCGGCAAGGAAAAATAAGTTGCAATAGAACAAGAAAGCATGCGAGCCCAAAGCCAGAAGATCCCAATCAACTTATTTATATGAGATGTATACCTGTTTTTGGCTATTGTTGATAGGTTGGGATTTTGTTATGTATACAGTTTTGAGTAGATAGAGCTCTGCAACATGATTCTAGAGCCAGAAGTCTATAACAGAGTATTAATTTGTATATATGAGGTTGTATATGATAAATTCTAATGATAATATATAAAGAAGGATCCAAAATTTTGAAATATGATGTGTCATTCTATGTTTACGCTTATGCATTGTGCCTTTACAATACTCCTTTATGTTTGATAAGCTCAATATGATGTCTTTGTGTATAAATGATTTCTGCAACTTAAGTATCTTTAGTTATTATGTGTATGAGCTTCGATATGTTCTGTAGTTAGCCTGTCTTGCTCAAGATTATGGTGAATTTTGAAGGTTTTGAGAACCAACCTAAGTATTCTACTTTCCCTTCCCTATCCTTCTGTCTTGGTTGCGCTTCGGGTGAGACTTCTTCTCTTCAGAGGAGATGAAAATTCCATCACTCTAGACTACATGGTACCTTTTGTTGGTAACTTGAGAAGGACCCTGGTCTGATCAATTTCACGCCAACAAAATGGTTCTGTTGTCGGAACCTGCATTAAAAGGGAACTTGTAGGGAGAATGCTTCTGTGGATTCACAAATCTAATATTCACCAATGGTGGGAAAGAAATCGTGATGCCTTCATATGGAAAGAAGCAGAGCTGAGAGGAAAATTTGGGAAAGATACATGGGAGGTAGTCTTTTACTCAGAAAGATTGAGCGACCAGTACGCAATATTCTGGGTTAAGTTCCCAGAAGAACTTTTCCACTGGATAGATAGGTTCCAAGAAGCTCCAGAATTACAAGAACGAGTCAAGAGGACCAATATTTGGGATACATAAAAGATTGCAGCACTTCATCGGACGGATCATCTAGTCACGCGAGCGATTGATTTTTGGGTTAATACCACATTAGAAGGATACATTATTGAGTTTGCAGCTAAGAATCACCAATATTTTTCATGAGTAGAATCATATTTCAAGAAAGACGCAAGGGGAAGACTGTTGAGATAAATCCCTCTGTGGATTAAGGTTTTCTTGATGGAAGAGGGGATGTTGACTATGTCCCCAACTAAGATGGCAACGTAAACACTCTCTCTTAGGGTAGGGCGAGTTTGGGGTGGAGTCATGGCCTGAGAGAGGGGAGAGGGTTCTTTGACAAATGGGGGAAACAAGAAGAAATGGATTCAAGAGACGAGTGAGCCTTGAAAAGATTTTCCATAGTTGAAAAGTGGTGGCACGGTAAGATAAAGAAAGCAGCAAAATAGTCTGAGAAGTTGCAGAAAGAATTTGGACAAGGAGAAGTAGAGGAAGGATAGATGGAAGAGTTGTGGAAGATGAGAAGACGGGAAAGACTGGTCATTCAAAGATTAAGTGAGAGAGAAGCGTGGAGAGAAAGAAGTCCCCAAGAGGGTGGACAAGAAGGAGAAGGTGTAGAAGCAAGGGAGAAGGAAGCTGACATGGATCTTGAAGAGGAAAGAGAATATTCAGCCCCAATGCCAGGAAAGATCAGAAATTCGGTTGAAGAGACCACTCCAGAGGAAGAGAATGAGACCCCCCAGATCAAAGAAACCTGCCCCGAAGACAGTGGCGCCAACCCTGAATCACCCATACCCCAAGTGTATTTTATACAAGTGGTAAATTTGATACTACCTTCTTATGTTAATTATGTTCTAGTACAGCTAGTTAGTCAGTCACAACCAGGAAGTGTGAATACAGGGAGAATATTGGGATCCCCTGGTAGGTTGTAACTAGAACCATTAGGTTTTATTTTGATAGGAGCACCAAGATCAACAATGGTCGGTAACACAGGATTTTTCATTGCTCGATACCCAAAATTCTAGGCTAAAGGAGACGAAGATGTTGAGCAACATTGGTTCTTGTGTGAAGCAATCTGGAGGTTCAAAGGGACTCCGGATGCGAATAAATTAGTTGAGTTTGAGACTACCTTGAGAGGTCGTGCTCTCAAATGGTACATGAAGGTTGTTGATCCAGGAGTGCCATGAATGCAAGGTCAAGCATTCAGACTTGAATAGGTATGGACATGGTTCGTAGTAGAGTTTAAGCTACCTTAGTCAAAACAAAAAGATATGTATGAGTTGAGTGAGATTCAACAAAGGGAAGGTGAACCATACTGGGAATATAGCTAGAAGTTTAAAGATGCTATAGGGAGGTTAGCACATCCAATTCATGAGGAACATCAAAGAGAATGGTATATTCATGGATTTCTATCTCTGACACAGATTTCGTTAATGCAACAATGGATAGCCACTTTGACAGATGCCTTGGAGCAATCAATGAAGATTGAAGACATGGTAGGATATCCGGGGAGCCTGAAAGTGACCAGACCCCCAATAGATGCAAATTTGGCACAATTACAAGGGAAAATATCAGCGCTTATAGAAAAGATTCAAGAATTGATGATACCTAGACCAAGACGATCATAGGTCTGGTGTACCAAATGTTACACATAAGGGAATCTAGTGAATGAATGTCCATGAATGAGGGAAATGGTACCTCCTCGAAATCTAATGGGACCCTCACTAGAACCCATGGAAGGAGTTGCACAAGTATCTGCGAATTTACCATTCCATAACCCCACCCCATATAAATTTTTTTCAGGTAGCCAAACAACGCCAATAGTCAAGTATTGCAAGATTTACAAATCCCCAAGGGCATGGGCCAAGATAGTGCCCCATTATTCTAAATTATTCTATGGTACCAAATATTGTACATTGTGATTTTTTCACATATACCAAACATACTACCAATCAGTGTAGAGATTTGGATGCACTTGCAGACAGATTGGATCGAACAACATTCAGGGTGAATGAAACCCCTTAGGGACTGGGAAGAGGTCAAGGAGGTGGAGCCAAAGGAGACTTCAGAGGAGGAAGAACCAGGGGAAGAGGACCAAGTAGATGCTGCAAATGTGATGAGCAAGGCCATATGGCTAGAGACTGACCTCATTCGAGGTGACCATGGTGCTCTCATTGCAGAACCAATTGGCACACAATTGAAGACTGCCCAGAACTAATTGAAAATTGGGAAGATTGGGTACGTCAATGAAGAACTAACCTCATCAGTTCAAAAATCAAGAGACTAATTAGAAGACAATTGTCCAACATTAATATCATCACTCGAGGAGGGGAAAAGACTAGAGCTGATGTTGATAATTTACCTCAGATCCAGAAAGCAACACCTAAGGAAGATAGGTATGATCCTCTGAAACAAAAGTTTTTCTTTACAAATTCCATAGAAGTATTTCAGAATATCCCTAGCCCTGAGATTCAAGAGAAAAACCCTCATCCTATTGTTTACCCTAATATTGTGCAATTCCCTACTTCACCCCCTCCACCCAGAAACCTTGTAGTCGCACTGAGACAACCTCAGAAACCAAAAAATGTAGTCGACCTTTGGTTTAAGTTATTTTCTTATATTCTTGGGAATGACCAGTTAACGAAAAAGTTGCGCAATGCACTATACCTAGTTATATGGAATGAAGAACCCACAGAAGCAAGAATATGGACTAATCTTCATGAGAAGAGTACTCAGAGAGTGCAGAGAAGGAAAGTATGAACTGGAAAAGAGTTTAGACTAGTATCCCAACTAGACAAGTTTAAAATTAAGGATGTTATGTTAGATCTAGGATCTGATGTTAACATATTGCCTAAAAATACTTGGGAAGCCTTAGGAAAACCCTAATTGACATATTCCCCTATCCAGCTAAGAATGTGTAATCAATATTGTATTTTCCCAATAGGAATACTAGAGAATGTGGAAATAGATGTTGCGGGAATGAAGATTGTAGATGATTTTGAGGTGATTGAAATCATGGGGTATAAGGACCATTATCCTACCCTACTTGGTATTGAATGGGTTTGTGACAACTATGCAATGATTTACCTAAATAAAGATACTATGACATTTGAGGCGGACGAAATCAAGGTAGTCCAACCCTTGGATTCGTATGTAGGCCCTTGATATACGGAACCAACAGAAAACAATATGGAGGGAGAAGACTTGGATCAGTTATACACTGTAACAGCAAGAACAAGAGAAGATTACATAAATCCTACTATTGATGGATCAGTAAGTTGGAGGAGTATACAATCAGTGGATGAAGATTCAGAATTGGCATTTGACAGTTGGTAGCAAATCTCATACGAAAGATTCTCAAGAAGATGCACAACTGTCAGGGAAATTAGATGGGTTGGAACTGAGGTTAGAGAACACCCAAGATATGATGGTGCTCAAGAATTGACAGTTTTATGCTCGGCATGGAAGAAAAGGTAGTGGAGGATCAAAGGATTTGAGTATTGGATTTAGCCCTCCAAGACACCCCTGTCAGATGGTGGTCTAATCAAAAAGACTTAATCAAAAATTGGGACGATGTAAATAAATCTATCAAATATAGATTTCAGGATAAGGAGTGGCTAGAATCAAAGATGTAGATGGATTTTTGGGTTGCGCAATTGTTCAATGGAGAGTCTGATCCTAAAGCACATATTGAACAATGTGTGACACAATGGAAAGTTGCGGAAATACCATCTCGCTTATGGGTTCAAGTATTTCCCCACTCACCGGGTCCAATCCCAAAATATTGGTTCATGCATGAAGAAACCAAAAGACAGACCAGCAACTGGAAAATGTTAGCAGATCACTTTTGCAAGGACTTCTCGTTTGCAAGTAAGTACCCTGAGCTTGAAGCAGTCTTGCAAAGAATCAAAGAATTCCTTTTTATAGACAATAGTAAACAAAAATCGAACTTAGTGATATGTGCAAAGAATAGCCGAGAACTTCAGACTAATATTCACCTAACCTTAGACAAGAGGCCTATAGAATACTATAAGATTGAAAAGGATTTAGAAATTCCAGATGAGTTAGAAGAATTGAGGAATTTAGCCATTAAAGAGACAAAAGGAAGCAGAGAAATCCAGAACATCGTACCTAGTCAGAATGATAGTTCTTATAATCACCCATTGAAGTTGTGAAAAGTCAATATAGGGACCACAGAGCAACCTAAGATAGCTATGGTGAGAGATTACTGGGATGAGCAAACTGGTCAAGAAAAATAGAGTTTGTTGTGAGAATATGAGGATTTGTTCCCAAAGACATTTTCAAAGTTAAAATGGATTAAAGGAGTTATGGGAGAGATGAAAATTGAATTAAAACCAGGATCAAAACCTGTGAGTCATAGACCATACCACCTTAACCCTAGAGTAAAAGAGAAGGTTAATAGGGAAATAGACAAGATGTGGAATCTTGACTTATTTTTGCAGTGGAAGAAGCATAATGGGTTAGCCTAATAGCCATCCAGAGCAAGAAAGATATAGAGGATATTAGGGTTTGTGTGGACTATATAAGCCTTAAATCTGCATGTGTGCATGACCCTTTTCTAGCACCTTTTACTGATGAGGTGCTAGAACAGGTTGCGGGGAAAGAATCTTACTCATTTACAAATGGATTTTCGGGGTATCACCAATTAAGGATTGTAGAAGAGGAAAAAAAGAAGACCACATTTATAACAAAATGGGGGTCATTTTCATACAATGTGATGCCATTCGGCCTAAAGAAATCCCCTCTAGTTTTATCCAGGATTTTGATAGCATATTTCCAAGAATTTATTCACAAGTTTATAGAAGTTTATATGGATGATTGGACGGTATACAGTCTTCTCAAGGAACATGTAGCACTACTACGTCTGATGTTTGACATATGTAGAGAGTTGCAGATATCGTTGAACCTCAGAAAGTGCATCTTCTATGTACCACATGGAAATTTTTTGGGCCACATAGTATGCTGAGAGGGAGTATTGGTAGACCCATCCAAATTTGCGGTTATTGTGAACATGTTGCCACCTACGAGTGCTAAGCAGTTGCGCTCCATGCTGGGGCACACAGGGTACTATCGCAAGTTTATCAGAAGATATGAAAATATCACTGCACCGCTGGAAAATATACTAAATAAGGTCGAAGTGTTCCAATGGACTCCAGAATGTGATAAAGTGTTCGAGACCCTAAAATAGAATCTCAGCACAACACCTATTCTGATATTTCCAAATTGGGAAAATGAATTTCACGTCCACGTAAATGCTTCGGATATTTCCTTGGGAGCTATCTTACCACAACCAGGAGATGGAGCCATGGATCATCTTATCTATTTTGTGAGAAGGAAGTTGTCGCAAGTTGATCGGAACTATACAATGACAGAAAGGGAGGGTTTATCTATGATTTACGCTTTGCAGAAGTTTAGACATTATTTTTTAGGTTCTCACTTTAAGTTCTTTACTAATCATTTTGCATTAAAATATCTAGTTAACAAACCCCTATTGAAAGGGAGAATTTGTAGATGGTTTCTACCATTTCAGGAATTTTCTTTTGAAGTGATCATTAAGCCTGGAAGATGTAATGTAGGGCCTGATCACGTATCTAGATTAGAGTCAGGGGAAAGTGGCGGAGCAGTCGATGATTATCTCCCAAATGCAGATCTGTTCCGGGTTGAGGCCATACCAGAATACCTGGAAGACATAGCAGTCTTCTTAATTACAGGGGCCTACCTATAAACATACTATGCAACCCAGAAATTCCATATGGTGGTTAGATCAGTGAACTATTAATTGATTGCAGGGCAATTGTATAAATTGGGACTCGATAGTATCCTCAGGATATGTGTCTTAGATAATGAAAGACAAGATATATTGTGGGAGTGCCATAGTGGAGTTGCAGTAAGTCATATGGGAGGAAAGGCCACTACGTAGAAGGTACTCCAAGATGGAATATGTTGGGACACACTCTTCAAGGATGCAAAGGCATATGCTAGATCATGCAATGTTTGTCAAAGAGTCGGTAAGCCATCATAACAAGATGAATTGCCACTTCAACTAGTTCGAGCCTTACAAGCATTTGAGAAATGGGTGGTTGACTTCATTGGGCTGATCAACCCCATAGCTAAGAATTCAAAGGCTAGGTACATTATTACCGCAACTGACTACATTACACGTTGGGCTAAGGTAGCAGTTGTTTAGGATTGTTCGACCGATACTTCTACTAGGTTCATTTTTAAAAATATTATCACTCGATTTGGATGTCCTAGGATTTTGAACAGTGATTAGGGAGCTCATTTTATTAGTAGTACCATATAAAAGTTTGCAACAGAGTTCTTGATCCAAAATCATAAAAGTATCCCCTACTAATCACAAGACAATGGAATAGTAGAGGCGTTTAACAAGATTCTGGAGAGAGGGTTAACGAAGGTTTGTTGTGCAAATAGGGAAGATTGGGATGACATAGTTCCAACAATTTTATGGGCTTACAGGACAACCAAAAAGAAACTCCAAAAGTACACTACATTTTAGTTAGTTTATGGGAAAGAGGTTGTGGTGCCTGTAGAATTCATTACTCCAAGTTTGTACATTGCACAGATCACAAACATGTCAGAGGAAGAATTAGTTGTGTAGAGATTCATGGAGTTACAAGAACTTTGAGAGACCAAGTTTTTAGTAGACTTCCATCAGTCAGTTGAGAAAGCAAGGCAGAAATCTTGGCATGAAAAACACATTAAGACTAAAGTAATTGTGGAAGGAGAAACATTCCTACTCTATGACAGTAGGTACCAGAAGCATCCACGCAAGTTGCGCATGCATTGGTTGGGACCATTTATAGTTGCGGAGATCCGACCTTCTAGACGAGTTAGACTTACACAATTGGATGGTATGATGTGGCCAGGATGGGTGAATGGTGCTCGCCTGAAACCCTATATGTCTCAGAACTAAGATAAAATACTATTTCTCTAGTTCGAAGGAGCATGTATAGTAGTCATATTTGAGTTTTTCTGCAATTTATGTAAATTCAGTTAATAAAGTCGACGTGTGAAGTGTTGCGTCGTGACATGTAGTTAATTTCTTTTTCTGTCTAAGTGTTGTTTGATGCATAACTGCTTAATCAGTAGTGTAGGATCAGAAGTGTCAAGAACCTATTAATGACAGTCACTAATATGACAGGGACCCCTTTGTGGTCAGAGGGAGAGAGAATATGAACGCAATCTAAGTCCATGTGCCACATGAACCCAATCCAGTCACAACCTTTATTACTACTACAGTACCCTATCTGAATTCGATTAAGCCATAAAGTCACAATACGCAAAGATTCCATCGGTATTCGCACTGAGATTCTCATCCGTCAAACAGTAAGGTCTAAAATCGGCCACGTCCCTATTCAACTTGCACAATAAATGCCAGAATCGCCCAATAGGATTCACCCCATTAACTAGTCTCGTCGGACAACTCAGATCCAAGTTGTGTCTATAGGGTAATGATGAATAAAAATTATTACTGAACTTGCTAGTTAAGCTCGAGTATAAGGCTCTGAGAACTCGTTGTAGGACACATTGTTTCACCGAATGAACTTAGCAATTTACTAATTCTGCAGAGTGAGAAATCCTATGTAATACCTCGACCATTAGTCGTGATCCCTAATCCTTGTTTCGCTTGTCCAAATTATTGATAGTTCAGACTGACCATGCCGAGAGATATAGGGAGCCAAAGAGTCGTTTCCAAGGATGCGGTACCAGATGAGCCCTGTGACCCCCAAGTTGAGGTTGTGGGTGACCTCAAGGGGAAGTTGGAGCAATTTAAGCTCCTTGACCTCGACTTAACAGACCAAGTCTTGTTCCCCCAGATGAACATAGTCATTTTCTGGAGTGTCGCTCCAGACGAGTTGGGAGGCATGTTGTTTGTGCCAAATGCCGAGTTTATTAATTTGTTCAACTCAACCATCATGAACCTCAAGGACTTACCAGTGTCCGGTACCACTGGCGAAGTTGCGAGGTGTACCAAGTTCCTGATCAGTAGGGTACATGACAGAAGTTTGTGGTTGGATAGGATATATCCAATCCATGCAGAAGACATCCACCAGCTTACTAGACTATCCCTTGAGGGTGAGGACGTGTCCAAAGGGTTCCAGGGTCCCAGCAAGCATGACAAGAAGAAGGGGGATCCCAAACTATACGAAAGGTTTTACACACAGAGGGGCAGGTGCACAGCCAAGATCAACCCCATACTACCCAAGACAGTCAAGACTGGCTGCTACATCATAGATAGAAAATTCATGAGGTCCTACCACAAGGGAGAATGCACATTGGATGCTTTATCAGTGGAATATTTTTTCACCAATGGTGTTGTCTTCAACTGGTGCAACTACCTGTTGGAGGAACTCCTTGTGGCCTACGAGGAAGCCCAAGAGAAAGATGGTACTTTCACCTATGAATGCTTGTTTCTTTCATTTTCAATTCTCAAGTGGACGCCACTCATTGGAAGAGTGTTGGCGCTAGAAGATAAGGAGTGCTTATAAAAAATGTTTGAACCCTGGCTTTCAAGGGAGGACTCGGAGAACATCACCTTCAACAACACGACGTTCTCCAAGTGGTACAACGGGCTAACTGATGCAACACAGAGGTTTCACATTCCACAGCAGTTGCTTAACTATAATACGAGGAACATAGCATTCAACATGAACCGACACCATACATTTGTGTGGCTAAGGTATGCCAACATGGAGGAATTCCACTCGCGGATGCTTTCATTGTATTTGGACAAAGAGGCCTTCGACAAGGAGGTTATGTCGTGGCTTAGAGTCAAACACAACTCGTGTGAGTCGAGGATGCACTATGTTTTTCCTGTCAAACTGTTGAAGAAGAAAGGACAGGAAGCAGGGGTAGGACTGAGTTCTGACAAAGAGGTACAGAAGAAAGCATCTCCGGCACAGACAGACTCAGAACAAGAGGAAGAGACATAGCCATTAGAGTGCAAGAAGAGGGCACTGTCGGTGTTCCCGCAACTTCCAGAGAAAGTTGTGTTGACAGGTAAGTATGTCAACGAAATCCTTAGCGTTGCATTAATTACAGATCCAGTGGCTAAGAAATTCAAGATGAGGATCTCACCAAGAAAGGTTCTGAACCCCCAACCCATCTAATCCACTGTCCCCCTCACTCGCTCAGCGGCTCAAGAAACCCACATCATACATATCTAGGATGACCCTCATCCTGACACCAGTCCATCCACCATCATCACTGAGAAGCCACCATCACCACCACAACCCCAGTTGCCACCTCCAGAAACTGACAGTCCACCCCAAACCACTGATCTAGAACCCATGCAGCTTGATCCCAGAGAAATACCCGAGCAGAGGCCATAACTCCTTGGTCCAAACTCAGAGATACCTGAGAAGAGACCAGAACTTCCTATTCCAAATCCAGAAGTACCTGAGTAGAGGTTACAATTGATTGGAAAGAACCATGAAGCCCAAGACCAATAGATCACACCTTTTGTGCTACATAAGGACACTATGTCTTCAACAAAGATGCAAATGGTAGAAAAGCCACAAGTCTGATGTCCCCAGCACACTTCCTCAATGACCAAGGTTGAGGGTGCCATGGGAATAGCAACTCCAGAAGCGGAGGCACATAAATAGGTGGAGATACCAGAGGTTCAGAAGGAACCTGAGATGACTTCAGGACAAATCCAAATGTCAGTGCAGGAACAGATGGAGCTAGTTCTCCAAAAACCTCAGCAATGCGCAGAGTTGTTGCAACTTTGTGTGGCCAGAATAGAATTTCTAGTGCTCCTTTCATCAAAATTGAGGTTGAGACTTGTGTGAGGACCATATACATGAGAGGAGGAGGTAGAGACTCCCTCAGAGCACTCAATAGCTAGTGGACTTCCACTACATGTCTGAGAACCCAAGGACACCACCCCTTCTTTCATTGACCTTGCACAGTGGTCAGCAATGTAGCTAGTCGTAATGATTAGAGCCTCTAATAGGCTGAAAGGTCTGTAGAGCTCACAAGGGAGTAAGCAGTCCTTTCTCAAGCATGCAGAAAAAAGGAAGAACACACCAAGATCCAGGTGGAGCACAGACTGGAAAGAGTTTAGGAGAAGCTTATTGAAGCCAGGCTGGAAATACGAAAGGTCGCACCCCAACTACTAGAATCTAGCGATGCAGGAGAGATTAAGCATCAGATTGAATTACTCCAAGGATCATGGTCATAGTTGGCCATTTGCATAGAGAATTTGGAAGTGAAGTTATGGAAGATTCAGCAATAAGTAGAGAAGAAGCCTCGGAAGTTTCAGGAGAAGATGGAGAAAATAGTTTTATAAGGAAACAATGCTCGAGAAGCACTACACAAGTGCACAACTGAGTGCACAAAGATATTCTAAGAATTTGGCGATTGGATGGGAATTATCTCTAGGAACAACTAGACTCTAGAGGACATGCGCACATGAATACAGTTGTTGAATGAGGAAGTTGCGGTTACTATGGATCCATTGGAGAAACAACAGAAGTTTGATCAATTTCAGAAAGCGGATAATAAGTTGAATGCTCTTTTTGAGGCACAATCCATAGCCAAGAAGGAGTTGTGCAAATTTCAACATGTCATTCAAATAGTATACATGAAAATTCATTAGGTGTATGCAACAAGAGATTCTGAATGGAACTCTTTGGTCGCATCCAAGCCCAAGGAATGTATCATAGATGCGACCCAACAATTCATCGTTGAGGCCTCACTCCTTGCCGGGAAATGGTAGGATAAAGTTGGGAGCTTTCAGGAAGTCAAGAAGCGGGCCTTAGAGTTGGTCCCAGATTTGGGCCCTTCATTTGAAGAGGCAGAGAAAGAGAAATCGCAATCAAAAGAGGACAGTAAAGAGGAAAAGGAGGACAAGGGAAAGAAACAGTTACTCCTAGAAGTTGTGAAAGAGCCAAGTACTTTACTCGAGGGTGAGTCAAGGCTTGTGGTCAGAACCTATTGGGACCTTTGTTTTTGGATTTGAAGCTACACAAGAAGGAATACATTCCTAGTTTTGGTTTAGCATGAGTTGCACAAGATACATAAGAAGCTAGATAGTGGAGCGAGGAAAAGTAACATAAATTGGTTGCAGAAAAGGACAATGCAACGCTAGTAAGGAAAAAGTAGTTGCAACCGAACAAGAAAGAATGTGAGCCCAAATCCAGAATATCCCAATCAACTTATACATATGAGATTTATATGATTGTAAAAGGGTTCTTCTTGTTGTTTTTTATTGTTGATAGGTTGGGTTTTTTTTTGTTGTTAGCTGGATGTTGTTGGGTTTTAGTTGAGAAAAGGTTCTATAAATGAAATAAGTATACAGTTTTGGGTAGATAGATCTCTACGACATGAGTCCGGAGCCAGAACTCTGTAACAGAGTATTAATTTGTATCTCTGAGGTTGTATCTAATAAATTATGATGATAATATATAAATAAGGATCCAAAATTTTGAAATATGATGTGTCATTCTATGTTTATGCTTATGAATCATATCTTTACAGTACTCCATTGTGTTTGATAAGCTCAATATGATGTCTCTGTGTATAAATGATTTCAGCAACTTAAGTATCTTTAGTTCCTATGTGTATGAGCTTCGATCTGTGTTGTAGTTAGCCTGTCTTGTGCAAGATTATGGTGAATCTTGAAAGTTTGAGGAACCCACCTAAGTATTCTCCTTTCCCTTCCCTATCCTTCTGTCTTGGTTGCGCTTCGGGTGAGACTTATTCTCTTCGGAGGAGATGAAAATTCTAGTGCTCTAGACTACACGATACCTTTCATTGGTAACCTGGGAAGGACCCTGGTCTGATCAATTCCATGCCAACAACCTACATCAACAATAGTATGCTTGATGGTATAAGGGCATCTCTAGAGGAGGGGGAGACTCTATACCAGGTACAGTCTGTGGATAATTGTAATCATGAGATCGAGTGGCTACATTAACCTCATATTTAACCATATTGATGCATAAAAATTCATCATCTTGCATCGGTGGGTTTCGACTCCCACTCGCCACATTTCCAGCATTCAAGGAGCTTGAGGCCATGTGTTGGTTATGTGGAAAAATATTAGTCATCATGGCGGGCGGTAGAGATAAAAGCCTTGTAGCTTCCGCAAGTTTGGGGCATAAATGAGTGAGGTGATCATTTGTACAAAGATTACAGGGAAATTTCACCTTCCGCCTTTCTTTCTTTCCCTCACCAGCATTATTATTCATATTGTCATTATTACCATTGTCCTTGGGTTTATTATTTTTTCCACCCTTATGATTATTATAATATCCTTTCTTATTATTCCCTCCTGGTTGTGGGTTACCATTCGAGGTGGTTGACAATTGCACAGAATGTACATCTGTTGACTGAGTGGGATTGGAGGATACAAATGAAGTTGGCCCTCCTACAAACTGGTTTAGATACAGCTCTCTCAAATGGCTTGTCACTGAGTCTGCGGATTTCACATTGGCAGAGCCTACAATGCCATCGGTAAGAGGCCCGAGCTTTTATATAGGGTCATAATTTGACCTCGGTGCGTCTGGAAGAATATCGTATAGCATCCTAGACTGAGCATATATAAGGTCTAACTGTTGGGCTTTGAAAATATCTTCTTCGTCAGATGTAACCCCAGATGTAGAAACATCCTTCAAAATATAAGGCTCTAGAGAATTAAGTAACCAATATAGTAGGAATTTTGGGGGTATGCAGGTATTGATCAACCTCTTCCATCTACGCCACTCCTAGATGTGATCTAAGATATGAGTGGCTTTGTCCTGGCGTAAGGTTGACAAAAGTTCTAAGCCAACGTCGTAACGAAACGACAATTGGAAGAGTTTGAGAAAGACTAAGACCATCTGATTGAAGCTCTTGTATGCCCCCCTAGGTAGCTCAATATACCATTTCATAGAAACCCCCATGAGGGTGTGTTGAAACAATATTAACCGAACAGAATCGACGTTAAGGGAATTCGAAGAGCACCATAGGTGAAAATTAGTAACGTGATCACCAAGATCTTCACCATTATTGAATTCAAATTTTGTAATATCTGAAGGAAGCTTGGTGGGCATGGGGGGCCATGTCATATCATGACACACAGGATCATTCATTAACTTAGACAAGTCTAGTAGATTGTGCATGGCTAGAAAAGGGAAACGGGGTTGCGACATTTGTCCCCAAGCTCCCTGGAAATATTATGGTTGGGGAATTGCAGCCCATCCAGGGTTCTGGTAAGCACCATGGCCCTGTCCAGGATTGTAAGACCCTCCTCTAGACTAAATCATAAGGGGTTGATTGGGCACCATTCTAGTAGGAATGTTCTGATGAGGGTTATAAAAACTACCCCCAGCCAGAGTGGCTCCGGGTTGGGGGTTTCCCAAGGTGTGAAAATGACCTCCTTTGGGTGTGAATCTGGAGGATAAAGGTGGATTCTTCATGCTAAATGTGTTGGTGAGAATCAACACATAGGAGGTGGGTGTAAAGGACAGACCATAAGCAATAGCTTGTCTTCCAAGTTGGTTACTCTATCCATAAGTAACAGGATTAGACCCAGGGTTAAAAGGAGGAATGCCTCCAATGGTAGGAATCATTTGAGGAACATGAGTACCACCAAACGAGAATGGAGTATGTGGAGGAGTTGTGCCCCCATTTCCAATGTTATCATTTGTGCCAGCCGCTGGAATGGAGTTTGAAAATTGCAATGTGAAATTTGACATACCATAGGAAAAAGGACTAGAGGCCATAAGGATGGACTGGACATTATAGCCTGGTGAGTGACCAAGAGACCTAAAAGGGTTTGTGGCTATAGGTTGAGTATTCACTATAGGACGAGAAGAGGTGATGATAGGCACCTCTGTCACTACAACCATTGTGGTTGAAGGTGTCAAAGGGGTATTATTATCTATAGTAGGTATGGGAGTCAAAGGACCCCTAGTATCTTGATGACTTGAGTCATTACTCATCCTTGTATGATCACAAGTATGAAAAGTGGAGGTGCATGTACCATGTTTGATAACTCTACGCCTTTTAGAAGGAAAAGAGTCAAAATGCGGTGGTCACTGGAACAAGCGACGAGACCTATGGGGAAGTTGGTCTGGCTCCACGGTGACTCAAGACTCGAGATATAAAAAACAAATCCTAAGTCCAACTAGTAATCAAGAGCACACCAAAAACAATCAAACGACCAATATGCACACAAACAGGATAAAGTGGCTGAAAGGGGTTTCCCTTTCTAAAGTAGGTATGCCTCACCCAAGAGGGGCCTGAGACTCCTCTGCTAAATATCATAGGTATCAGAATCAATTATAAGGGCCCTTGTGGGATTAAAAATCAATTGCTCAGATCCCCTCAGAGAGGTAATCCTCTGTAAAGGTTGTGTGATATTTGACCCTTATCTGACCCAATGTGGTACCTGTAGAATAACCCCTGCAAGTAACCTATGTGGTACCTAAGTCAAGCAACTAAGAAACCATGGTATAAAAGATGCACAGGCAAACAATCATAAGTCATGTCCACCGTATGGGTAGGGTAACAAAGCCAGAAACCTTGAAAGCACTGCCTCTCGTAGAGGTAAGGGTACTAGCAAGATCCCCATATACGAATAGATCCCCATAAATATATCTGACGCTAAGAAGGTATCGGGGGGATATCCCTTCAACCAACCTCAAGCAACCTCGTTCTTAACTCTGGTGTAAGAGGAGCCTCCTGATATTACTGATTATACAATGGATTTCTCCTCCCATAGTCAGACACATATGTTGATTTAATAGCCTTGGAGAAGTTTACTCACAAAATCTTATTCCAAGGCTCTAAATCCTAAGCTAGTTTGTGCACCCTAGAAAAATAAAATCGTTAATAATCAATTTTAAATTATAGCGTTACTTTTAGTGGCCTTGCTTACTCAAAAATTTGTGGTCGTGAAACTAGTGATGTTATGAGTTAGCAAGTAAAATAAATGAATATGAATACATTACAAAGTCCTAACTTCAATTTCCAATAAATGATATGCTTTTCAAAATGCAATTCTCAATTCAGTTCTGCAATTTTAAATAAAATGCAATCTTTCTTTACATGTACTAAGATAAATGATAAGGACTCTAAAGATAAAAATGCCAACAATGTAAAATGCCCAATATTTTTGCATTTTCAATATAATAGAATGAAAATGAAATGACTGAACAACAACTTGATATAAAAACTCTATTGTGTGTAAACAAATACAAACCAAGTAGGATATCAAGAAGAAAAACACCCATCCCAAGATGCAAGGACAATCAAAATGAAAAGGATGATGAGAAAGGCACTACCCAAAAATTCAACCAATGAAAGGTTTCTTGTCATTCCAAAGACACTTAATAGTCATAAAAGAGACTCGAGAAGACTCAACAATCATCAAAACCTACCCAAAAACCGTCAAACCCAGCAACCAAGAAACAAAGGGTGATTTACATGATTGTTCAAGGGAAAAGCGTGTATATACGCTTCTTGCAGAAGGACAACATGTGTATGTACACAACTGTCTGGAAAAAACCCACGTATATGTGTCAAAACACATCCAGGCTAAGGAGAGGGCTAATAAACTCAGACTCAAAGTGAATAGAGGTTTTCAAGCAATCATATGACAAGAAACTCAATATAAATGAGAGCAATCTAAGGATAAAAACACTCGAAACCCTGAAAAAGAAGATTTTATCCCCAGTATGGTTGCCAATTTTGTTACGAGGAAAATATCTTTATGGCTAGGGCTATACCACAACAGACGGAAATGACTGTAGAAATCAACTTTAATATCAGGCATGCTATATAAAAAAATATGCTAGCAAGACAAGATAAAAGGCCTACCTCGTCCAGATGTTCAATGAAGTCCACCGTTGAGCACTTAACTCAAAGCAATACACCTGCAACTAGTCCTCAACAACCAAGAAACACAAGAATATGGTGATAATATATAATGTTATCACATTCAATAGCATAATACATCAATATTCATACCAAATACGACCATGGAATAACAATTCAAATATTCTCAAGATATTAATTGGACGAGAAAAGAGTATCTCTATTAAAATGTAATCAGTAGAAGTGAATGAATTACAAAATTCTGTGTCGGCACGGTTCGGAACCCAGAAACTAAGTTCCTTCTTGCTAGTCCTCCACCACTTCAATCCTCCACCAAAGGCAAGCTCATATAAGAGATACAATGAGGTTCTCAATCAAGTAGGGAAGAGCTTGGGGGATGAACAATGTGTTTAGACTTAAAGGAAAAAGGGATGCAAACTCAATATGAAGTGAATAATTTCTCTATAGTAACTTTTCTCTCAAAGTTGAATTCTTCTCTTCTTTTCCATAGCTCGGATTTGGCCCATTTGTATCCTTCAAGTGGAATTGAAGGTTAAAGTCGGAACGTTTCCAGTATATGGAAGGCCAAGGATCATAGATCCCGTGATGTGACATGGAAACCTGACATCATTTTTTAATTTTGGGCACAAATCTCGATGTATGCGGGATGTAGTGGTGCAATCTGCATATACGCATGTTGTATAGTTGTTAGGGCACGTATATGTGGAAAAATAATGTTTTTATCTCTGAGATTTACAAAAAGGGACTTCAAGTCTACATAGGGAAATGGAAAAAGGCCTTCTGTGAAAGTTTGCACAGGGTGAGGCAAATATTTCTAAAACAACGAAAACTAGTTCCAAGACCAAAGGAAAAAATTGTGATTTTGAAAAAATGGGTCTTCAGAAACAAGTTAAACAAAGATGGACAAGTAACCAAAAACAAAGCAAGACTAGTGTGTAAAGGATATGCTCAAGTTGAAGGAATAGATTTTGAAGAAACCTTTTCTCCTGTGACTAGAATGGAAGCAATAAGAATTTTCTTAGCTTATGCATGCTCCAAAAGGATCAAAGTGTATTATATGGACAGAAAATCAGTTTTTCTAAATGGAGAATTAGAAGAAGAAGTCTACATAGAAAAAATAGAAGGGTTTCTACTATCAGAAAAGGAAGACTATGTTTTCAAATTGAAGAAATATCTGTATGGACTTAAGCAAGATCCGAGATATTGGTAATTAATATTGGATAGGTACTTACAACAACAAGGATTCAGAAGGGGAAATGCATACAATAGCCTCTACATAAAAGTGGATCAAGGTAGTGTGATTATTATTGAAGTGTATGTTGATGACATCATCTTTGGATGTAATGATGATAGATTGAGTGAGAGGTTTTCCAAGGATATGCATAATGAATTTGAAATGTCCCTACTTGGGGAGTTGAGTTTCTTCTTGGGACTTTAGATATCTCAGCTAGATGAAGGAATTTTCATTTACCAAACCAAGTACATCAAGGAAATGTTAAATAATTTCAAATGGAAGAATATAATACCGTGAGTACTCATATGGTTATCGATTGCAATTTGAGAAAATATGATGAATATAAAGAAGCGGACCAAAGAAACTATAGATGGAGGATTCATATTCTACTCTATGTGACATATTCAAGACCAAATGTAATGCAAGCAGTTGGACAGGTTGCAAGATTTCAAGTGGCACCAAAGGAAACCCATGTTCTAGCAGTGAAAAGGATCTCCAGATATCTTAAACGAACAATGGATTTTGGGCTATGGTATCCAAAAGGAAATGAGTTAACTATGGTTTCCTAAATAGATGTAGATTGGGAAAGAAGTATTTATTTCAAAATAAGTACAAGTGGAGCGAATTTCTACTTAGGTGACTGCTTAGTGTCCTGGTTGAGCAAGAAGCAATCTTTAGTATCCTTATCCACAATAGAAGCATAATATATTGCAGAAACAACATGTTGACTTCAGATTCTTTGGATGAAGAAAACCCTACAAGACATACAAGTGAGATATGATGAGCCTATTCTGATACTCTATGAAAACACTGATGTTATAAACATATCCAAGAATCAAGTGATACATTCAAAGAGCAAACATATTCCTATTGAGTTTCACTTTCTGCGGGAACAAGTCACAAAAAGAATATCAAGTTGGAGTACATTAGGAAAAAAAAACATATTGCATATGTCTTTACAAAGCCTCTTTCTAGGGATACCATTGAGTATCTTCGACAAAAACTGGGAGTAATTTATGCTCCAAATTGATTTCCATAATCTTTTGCAAGAACAAAAAGGGGAATATTGTCAGGGGGAGTTACCTTTTTCCATTGATGTCAAAGGAGGAGAGAAAAATAGTAAAAGTAGAATCATGAAGACAAGGGGATTCAACATGAAGACAAGAGGACATTACAGTCATTTAGATCAGAGCACGAATAAATGGGGGGAATGGTTGTTTTACTAAGTTTCCACCAATTCCAAAGGGGGATATTATTCAAAAATTGGTTTTAATTGATGTAAAACTTAGAATAATCCATAAAGTAAAGCCCAGAAGCCCCTAAAAGTGATGATGACGTGTCCAAAAGTTGTGACCCTTGGTCGCACCCACTCATGTGGAGAAGACTCATATAAATAAGAGGAGCCTCATTTGTAAATTGTATTACATCAATTCAACCTAGCCAAGGAAGATGAGCGAATTTCATCCTAGAGGAGTGAATTTCCAAGGGAAGCTGAAGTGAAGAAGGGAGAAATTCGAAGGGAAGATAAAGTCTTGTGATGCTTTGTTCTAGGGTTTTCTTTAAAGGTCATCTTGGAATTTTCAATATAACTTTTTTTCTAGAATGAGTCCAATAGAAAAACTTGGATGTGTTTAAGAATATATAGCGAAGAATCTTGGGTACAAATTTAAGGTCTTGATTCATTACAGGTTTGGAGTTATACTCGGTGGAAGTTGAAGTTTCTAAAACTAGGGTTTTCTTCTTCAAAATGAGTTATCTTGCCATTTTTTCTATACCTTGTTTTTGGGAACATGTAAAGGAGAAAAAATTGGAGGAATTTTATAGAAGATATTGAAGGATATTGGATACAAGTTTCAGATCTTGATTCATTAGATGTACATAGTTATACTTGTTGGAAGTTAGGGTTTGTGACTAATCCAGAAACTAGTCCCAAATAGGTGTTCAAGATAAAATGGTTATATATGAATCTTGGTAGGTCCAAATCAAATTAAACATATTGCATTAGAATAAGAAAAAATATTAATTTCTGAGGTCCAATTTTCAGAATCCAAAAAAGAAAATTGAGCTCATCGCGAATCTTACGAATTTGCAGATTTGAGGTACAGTTCTGAACAATTTTGTATGTAGATTCAAGAAGTGATTTTGGGATTGTATTTGAATTTTGATTTGATCATGTATCATAATTTAAAATATTCCAAAAGGATTGGTGTCTCCTTCCATTAGGTGTTGGAAAACTCATGGAGTGGGTGCTTCCTTCAATTTGGTGCTTGTACAATCTTGAAACTACTTAATCAAAGTTTTTGTGCTTTTCTCCTAGTTGGGTTTCCACGTAAAAAATTGTGTGGAATGTGTATGAGTTTATGTGATGATGAATTCCATGATTAATGGTTAATTTTTATGTATTTGTTCAAGGTTAAAATTGTTGAAATAACTCTATACTGATTCACCTCCCCCCCTCTCAGTATTCTTGAATATTCTAATAGGTCAACGCCCAAACTATCATGTCATATTTGGATATTATAATAATGACATGCATTCAAATGTGAATTGTGAAATGAGAGATTCACAAATAAATGACTTGATTGAGGCAATCTAGAAGGAAAATGAAATGGAAGAATACATGTTATAGACTAATGTTGGTCCTAATATTATTCTTGGAAAAGTACAAAGACAAATGACTAGTCTATGAATATCACATCAAGGACCATATACTTCCATAATTTCTGAAAATTGAGCAATTGGGGGAGGAATTATTGAAGGTATTTCCCCTAATGTGAGAAATTATCATGGAGCTTCCCAAGAAATAAGATAAAAGATAGAGATTCCTCAAATGAGCAGAACAATTAGACAAATGTAGAATGAGATAACTTGACTCAAGAGAGGTGAGAGTCTCATTCCACCAAATCAAAATATGAGAGATCCATTACGCGATAAAAGAATAAGAAATGATATAATTCAAGAACATAGACCAATAGCACCTAGAGTTCCAAATACAAATGTTTTTGTGATAGAAGAAAATATAGAAGAAAAAATTGAAATTTTTGATCAAGAAACAATCGTTAACCAAGATAAAGTTTTGGAATCAATAAAAATGGATGAAGGTACATCATATTTTTATATTTTTGATGAACAAGAGGATTATGAGTATTTACAAGACAATGTTGTTTAGACCAAAATGCAAGTAAATAAATTTAAGACAATCGAACAACTTGAAAAAGAAAAATCAAAATATAACACTCCAGAGCCAGCAAAACAACAACTGGTTGTTAATCAAATAAAGACTCCACTGCAAATGGACTATAATCTGGTTGATGAGTTAGCTAAGCTCTGAATTACTTTACCATTCATGAAGGTAGTCAAAATACCACAACAAAGGGAGAATCTTTTGAAAATATTGGATGATAAAAATTCAAGAATAGAGGTAGTTGCGATGAATACAAGGCAACAAATGAATCTTACATCAGTAAGGCCAATGAGAAAAGTCCCACCATTTTATATATCTTTAGAAAATAATGATTTCACACTACACATTTGTCTGGTGGATAGTGGAGCCAATAAAGATATCATGCTACTATCAGTGATGGAAGATCTTGGAATGGAATGTACGAAACACTATGAAACTGGTGAAAGCATATATGTTATTGATTCAAGAAAAGTCTCAGCTTATGGAGAAATTAAATATTTTTGTTCATGGATAAGTGTAGCACCTCATATTATTATAGTCATTACTATCATAGTGGTTGATTTGCCTCCAACATATGGTGTTGTCTTGGGAAGAGACCGGTGTTCATTAATTGGAGGATATATAATGAATGATGGAAGTTTCATGATGCTTCCAAATAAATATGGAACAATGATCACAGTTCTTCGAGAGAACATAAAGCCAATATCATTTAAGAAGAAATAAACTAAAATGATGCAAAACTATGTCAATGCTAGAATTGGAAATTATGTTGTTTTTAGTAAAGAACAAATAAATCAACTTAAGTAAGATGAAGAAAGTTATTTCCGGGTTTTTTGGAAAATGTCATTGTTGAGTCCTCAAAATATACTCTTTTTGTCACTTTTCTATCCTAAACTTGTATCCAAAGCCTATACCTATGAACCAATTATATCCTATTTTATCCCTTTTTCCATAAATATCATGATCAACTACACAACTTAGGTATTGAAGGATATTAGAGGTAAATTGTCCATTTTATGCTCAGTTCCATTCTTCCTTATGCAACTAGATTTAATTAGTTATTATTTTTAATGAGTGGATACAAAATCTCTAATTCTGTAGCAACTAAAAATGCAGTTATGTAGCCACTAAACGATTTTTCTGTTGTAGAATCGTTGTTTTGTAGGTTCACAGACACTTCAAGATTGAACCACAACTTGTGGAATATGCCAAATTGATCCTTGAATCTTTCCCACCTATCAGTTCATCCCAAGTATCCTCTAGATCAATACGGGAGAAAAGTCAAACCTCCAATCAATGTATGTACAAGTGGCAGAGTTGTGCAAGTTGGCTCTTCATCAAATCAACACAAGAATGGAACAAGATCACATGAGATAAATTCATGCATTCTATTATTATTTTCTCTAATACATGGATGTTCAATCCTATTCCATATATCCACGAGTTGTTAGATAAGATTTAACATACACCCATGTGTATCTTATTTGTAAATAGTTTATGAGATCCATGAAGATTAGATCTATGTGATATTCTATACATTGTATAAATATGGGTTTTCAGAAATCCATAGGGACGAATATCCTTTGATATTAGATTGTTATGAAATTCTATTTCTATTCGAAATTAATACATCAATTTTTGGTTACTCTGCACATACGTGAATTTTATGCTTTGATTTTATAGAGCTTAGTTTCATATGATCGTTTCTAAGTAGTGTTCCCCAAGCCAGGAGGGACCCTTGAGGAGGAGTGTGCTACTCATTTACTTTACTGTTGGTATTGTTGTTTATTAAATTGTGTGATTTACATTTCTAGTCATTTATTGTATGCAAATTCATTTGTTTATGTTTACACATGGAGACTAACACAAATACATTAATTGAGTAAATGATTGTTCTCAGCTGCATGAACTCTCATTAAATCATATGATTGAAAGAATGTAATTAAAAATAAATTATATTAATGATCCTAAGTGTTTATAATTATCCTTGTGTCTTTATTAATATGTTTTTTATCATTAACAAATACATTGTTCTTTCTGTAGTTGAACATAAACTTTGTTTTTGCAGCTAAGACAATGAACAATTTTCATTTATGCATAAGTAGATAGATTCTAAGGCTAATGATTACATATATTTTTCATGCACTTCATCAGTTTACGATCCCTAGGTTGATGATTTAATGTAGAATAGTTCACATAATTGAATTAACTGACATTTTTGGCATTGTTGATGGGGAAGTGCAAAAAGGAATTAAGTTTTTTTTTAATTGCACATAGGAATGAATGCATGGGAAGAGAGATGAGAAGACGAGAGGTAATAACCTGTGCATTCACTATAAATAAATTTGTAGTGAGTCTCTCTTCAACCATTTAAAATCATGTTAAGTAGAATGAATGAATAGATGTAGAGATAACAGAGGTAGATTTACTAGCGGTAGTTTCACACAAACCACCAATTCACCCACTCCATAATGTGGTATTGTAAGATTCACACCATAAACTAACCCATATGCAGGTATAACTACAAGAGGAGGAGGACCACGAAGGATTGTCACTACACAAACAAAACGAAAAACAAAAGTTGGAGAAGGCAGTTCTAAATCAGAAAAAGTTCCATCAACTTCACAACAAGTTTTCATACTTCTAGTCAAACCTCAAGAGGAAGAATTAATCAGTGGTTAGTCAGAAATTGTATTTCTAGGAAACCTTATTGAGGAACTAGAATTATCTTCTACATTAGGAAATTTTGTACATCTTCAAGAAGACAATGTGTTTGGAATATTTGGTGACTGAGAAGAAGTAAGAAGACTTGGAGGTGGAGAGGAAGAACAACAAGAACAACCAAAAAGAGAAGAAAGGATAGATGGTACAAGCACGTCAATTGTAGAGTATGAATTTGTATTTCCAATTTTGGATCCAATAGCTATAGTAAAAATGAAGAACATGACACCTTAAACACTGCCCAACTTTCATGGTATGATAACCAAAGACCCATAAAAAATTCTTTTCAAATTTGATGTGTTATGTCACAACTATGATTATGGTTCTGATGCTAAAAAATTGAAGTTGTTTCCAGCCACCATTAAGGATGTTGCATTACATTGGTTTATGGTCTTGGGAACAAATTCTTTAAAAACATGAGATGAAATGAGAAAAATGTTCCTTGTAAAATATCATGATTATTGTACAAACCAAGGAATGAGAGGGAAAATGTTTAAAATGACACAGAAAGAAGAGGAGAGTTTTCAAGATTACTTAGAAATATTTCATTATACCATTAAAATAGAAAGGCAAAATCATCTAGATTTGGATACTCTTAAATTCATTTTTCTTAGGGGAATTAGATATGAATGCATTGATGTGTTAAATTTAATGGGTAAAGGAGTTATTTATCACCTAACCTATCCATAAATTTGTGACTTATGCAAGCATATCTCTTGAGGGAAGTCCAAATATGGTAAGGGACCTAGGGATGTTATCTCTTGAGTCAAAAAATCAACCACTAGTGGGGTAAGTAGAGCAAAGATTGACAATTTATTAGACAATTTTAAAACAGATATTCCCAGTACTCTTGGTTCTTAATTAGACACATTGAAAATTAAGCAAAATAAAGAGGTATAGGATGAACCATTAACAATTTATCATCCAAAATGTAGAAAAAGACATCCTTTAAAAGAATTTTATTTAGATAACATTGAACTTTGTGGGATATTTTCAGATAATAATGCCACATAAAACTGACCATCTCTACCAAATATCAAAGCAGTTTAGAAAGGGGCTCAAAGATCTACAGATCAGTTGTATTTTGTTGCACCAAAAGACCTTGGCATCCAAGGACTTCAGGTATATCTCAAGATCCCTCTCAACAATTTAATACTTATTATTCTCAACAATACCCCCAATAGAATTGGACCATTCCTATTCCTTGGAAAGCATGGCCACCACAACAAGTCCAAAACCAGCCTTGGAAACAAGTTTGGCGAGGATATGCCTATGGAACCATGTATGCTCCTCCTTATCCTATGCAGCAACAATACACCCAATATCCTGCACAAAACCAATATCCCCCACAAGTCCAACAACCATACTCCAATCAGCCACCACAACCTCAATAGCTTCAATTACCATCAAATCAACCTCTAATACCTACCCAACTATCTACATAACCCATTTTTAAGCCCAATAAAAAAGTATTTCAACCTACTTAAAATGATGAGCTACAAAAGTTTCCTGCTTATATGATTATTTATTTTGGTATAAAGGATATTCATCTTAGATCAGGAAAAGTACTTCATCAAGATTCACCTATTATTGTTGAAGAACCAATAGAGGAGAAAACTCTTAATCAAACAAACAATAATGATAGTCCTAATACAATAAATCAAACTCCTTCATATATAATAAATCAAGCACAACAATCTAGTACTCCACCTTTCCCAGAAAGGTTGGCATTAGAAAAGGAAATCACTCAATCAGGATATGATTTATTATATGATTTAAAGAATGTTTGTATCATAATTCCATTATTGCAAGAAATCAAAGACGTTCCAATTGATGCCAAGACAATAATGGAATTATGTATAAATAAAACAAGAAGGAAAAATAAATATCCACAAACAATGCAATTTATTGGTAAATTGAGAGATCTTATGTCGGATAAAATCTATATGAAAAAATATGTTGATCCTGGTAGCCCCATTGTAAAAATATATATCAATAATGTTGAAATAGAAAACGCATTAATAGATCTAGGAGGAATAATAAATTTAATGAAAAAAGGTAGCATGGATGAATTACAATTGTCTAATCTCTGTAATACACCCACAATGTTACAATTAGCTGGTAGATCAACAATAAAAATAGAAGGTGTATTAGAGGATATAATAGTCTCCTTGATTTCTTAGGAGTTCCCTATAGTTTTCATAGTTTTACAACCAAAATATAACTTGGGTGGACACCCATTAATCTTAGGGAGCCTTGGTTAACTACAAATAATGCTTTCATTAGTTGTAGATCAGAGGACATGACAATTTCACATGGGGATTGAATTAAGAAATTTGATTTATATCCACTTGCTAAAAACTTAACTGAATCAGAATTTACAAAATTATTTTAAGATACAAATGATAAAGAAAAAGTAGTACAACCTATTTTAACTATTGACCAAGTTATGAATCTAAAGAATGATATCAAGGAAAATCAAATCATAAGTCTTATGAATAATTCTTATTTTTCTCAATATCATGGGGGGCAACATGATTTTGATAATAAACATATCTTGGACAAAGATTTTCAATAAAATTGTATTATCGATACTTTATCAATAATTTCAGGTTCAATGTATTCTTTCAAATCAATATCAGAATCAAATACTGTAGCTGTTGAATTTTTTCAAGGAAAAACTCTAAATAGCAATTTTAAACTTGAATAATTTCAAAAAGAGAAATTAATCAAAATACTATAGAAACATTATGGTGCATTCGCATGAGAATA
The DNA here is from genome assembly GCA_032191745.1 of Picea mariana. NCBI lineage: Eukaryota > Viridiplantae > Streptophyta > Pinopsida > Pinales > Pinaceae > Picea > Picea mariana. The sequence goes on from JASDQU010816821.1 coordinate 32,798, forward strand.
CACCGATATGTGTGGAATCCACCCTAATATATGTATTCATCATATTTATATAGAGGATAATTCCAAGCCTATCATGCAACCCCAAAGACATATGAACTCACTCTTAAAATAAATTGTGAAAGATGAACTGCATAAACTACTTAAAGGTAATTTTTTGACAATCAATGGGTATCTTCACTAGTGATTGTTCCTAATAAAAGTGGAAAATGGTGTGTTTGTGTAGATTATAGGGAATTGAATAAAGCAACCTTAAAAATATCATTTTCCTCTACCTTTTGTAGATCAGGTCTTAGATACACTAGAAAGTAAAAATTATTTTTTCTTTATGGATGGATTTAGTGGTTATAACCAAATACAAATAGCTCCAAAGGATCAAGACAAAACAACACTCACATTTCCATGGGAGTTGTACGCCTACAGAGTACTACCTTTTGGTTTTTTTAATGCACCTGCATCTTTTCAACGTGTTGTACTAGGTATTTTTATGACCTAATCCATGATTGTGTAGAAGTATATATGGACGATTTCATTGTCTATGGAAATAATTTCAAGGAATCATTAGAAAATTTAGAAAAAAATTTCATCAGATTTCAATAAACTAATTTGGCATTAAGTAATGAGAAATGTTTTATGTTACAAACTGAAGGAATTTTTTTGGGTCACTATGTGTCTTCTACAAGTATAAAAGTGGATTCAACAAAGATAGACATTTTCATTTTCTATGGAAATACTTTCAAGGAAGCATTAGAAAATTTAGAAAAGGTTTTCATGAGATGTCAAGAAACTAATTTGGCATTAAGTAATGAGATTTTTTTTATGTTACAAACTAAAGGAATTGTTTTGGGTCATTGTGTGTCTTCTGCAAGTATAAAAGTGGATCCAACAAAGATAGAAGTCATTTCCAATCTTTCAATGCCAAAGACCCAAAAATATGTCAGGAGTTTCTTAGGACATGTCAGTTACTATAGACAATTCATTTAAAATTTCATGAAAATTGCATCTCCATTATTCAAACTTCTTACTAAAGATAATGAATTTTTCTGGAATATTCCTTGCCAAACTGCATTTGAAACTTTGAAAGAGAAAATTTTTGTAGCTCATGTTTAAGAGGGATAAATTGGTCCCTGCCATTTCATATATATACATATTCCTCTAACACAGATTTAGGACAAGTGCTATGACAAAAGGAAAATCAAGTATCTTATGCCATTTATTTTGTGAGTAAAAACATGATACCCCCTGAATTGAATCATACAATTATGGAAAAGGAGTTCTCTGCAATAGTGCATGCCATCAATAAATTTAGGCATTATATTATAGGGTATGAGATATTCATCCACACTATTCATTCATCCACTAGATACTTAATGATCAAACCAATTACTAATGGCAGGGTTGCTAGGTGGCTTCTTTGGTTACAAGAATTTAATATCACTATACTAATAGACTTGGAAAAGATAATGTAGTCACAAACTTTCTTTTCAGGATTCATAATGCAGGTTAATTAGTTCTTGTTAATGATTTTTTCTTTGATGAGCATATTTTTGCAATATATACCAAATCTCCTTGGTTTTCAGATATTGCTAACTATTTAACTACAAGAAAATTACCTCAACATCTCTCTACAAAGGAGAAGTAGAAGATCAATAAACTCAGTGCCACTTACTCATGGATTGGTGGAGAAATTTTTTGTATTGAAACTGATCTAATCATTCGAAGGTGTGTACGAGAGGATGAAGTATTTGACATATTGAAGGCATGCCATGATGAACCATGTGGAGGCCATTTTGATGATAAAATAATCGCATATAAAGTCCTTCATCTAGGTTATTATTGGCCCACTCTTTTTAGAGATGATAAGAAGTATGTTAGAAGTTGTGACACTTGTCAACGGATGGGAATATTGGTGCAAGAAGATGAAATGCCTCTACA